>JAQQST010000022.1:174951-246898 GCA_028646485.1 Cryptoprocta ferox | reverse complement strand
AGAGAGAGAGAGAGAGAGAGAGAGACAGAATCTGAAGCAGGCTCTAGGCTCTGAGCTGTCAGCACAGAGCCTGATGTGGGGCTTGAACCCACGAACCATGACATAATGATCTGAGCCGAAGTTGGCTGCTTAACCAACTGAGCCACCCAGGTGCCCCAAGCCAAGGCTGGACCTCAACGGAGCCTCCCAGGCGCCCTGTAATTCTTTATATTCAATACTAATTGCCTAATTTTCTCCCCCCCCCTTTTTTTTTTTTTACTAATTGTCTAATTTTCTACTCCTAAGGCTCTGTTCTCTTGGTGACAACATGACAAATTCTTGAATTTACAAGAATTCCTACATTCTCGACTTCTGTGTTTTTACAGGTATGTAAGTCCTGCCTGCAACACATATCTTCATGCAAAGCTCCTGCCAATGGATACTGTTTTCTGCAAAAGCCATTATCTGGTCCTCCCTTCCTTGGTTCCTTCAGGCTGATACAAATGTCTCTTCTCTAAGTTCTGTAGAAATTTGGGTAAATTTCATACCAATTTTTGTATTGCATAAGTTACCTATACAGCTGCCCAAGTAAGGGTCACTTTGGAGCAGGGTGGAATATACAGTGTTTTATTTATTTTTAAATAGACTTCATGCCCAATTTGGGGCTTGAACTCATGAGCCTGAGATCCAGAGTCCCATGTACTACTGACTGAGGCACCCCTATACGAGGTTATTTTATTTTATTAAAAAAATTTTTTTTACATTTATTTATTATTGAGATACAGAGGGAGACAGAGCACGAATGGGGGAAGGGCAGAGAGAGGAGACACAGAATCTGAAGCAGCCTCCAGGCTCTGAGCAAGCTGTCAGCACGGAGTCCAATGCGGGGCCCGAACCCATGAACTGCGAGATCATGACCTGAGCTGAAGTCGGTTGCTTAACCGACTGAGCCACCCAGGCACCCCCCAAGGTCTTTAATAAATGTTTGGTCAATTATGGAATGAAACAGTAAATATTTGGAAAAATTATTTTCTTTCTTTTTTTAACTTTTTCAAGTTTATTTATTTTGAGAGAGACAGAGCACATAAGTGGGGGAAGGACAGAGAGGGAGACAGAGAATCCCAAGCATATTCCATGCTATTAGCGCAGGGCCCAATGTAGGGCTCAAATTCATGAAACTGTGAGATCATGACCTGAGATGAAACCAACGGTTGGATGCTTAACTGACTCAGCCACCCACGTAGAAAAATACTTTTTTCAATTATTACAACTTTATCATTGATACCCTTCTTATTTTACTGCTAGCAACTAGGCTAATTATGTGGTGCTTTGTTGTGTCTTTAATGAAATGATGGCTACAATGCCTATATTTGTAGATGCTTTTCTACCTGTTAATTCTTTACTCTTGCTCTTGTGGTTCTGGAAAGCCTATCATAGCCTCATTCTTTCAGCCTGATTTATTTAGTTATGATACTAAATTCAGCTCTTAAATGGGTAAAAGGACTCCAATCTGCCCAGGAGTAATAAATGCTGCCTTAGCATGTCAATTATGACAAAATGTCATTTTAGTACCTTAAAGCTGAGCCTTGAAAGCCATTTTTTGGCTGGTCAGAATCATTTTTGTAAATCAGATTGCTAGCACCAGAATTTGGTCAATTAGTTTGTGTGTGGACTTTTTTAAGGACTGGGATTAGAAAAAGGAGTCTCCTTTCCATAAGCAAACCATCTAAACTTTAAAAACAGTGACAAAAGTGAAGGATAAGAGAAGGCTAGGAGAAAAGTTATCAGACAAAAGAGTACTTGTCAGAGAAAAAATAAAAAGCAAAAACTGAGAAAAACAGTAATTCATTTATTATTACTTATATAACTACTCTATATATTAAATATTTGCTTTTTTTTTTGAGAGAGAGGTATTATAGTAGGAAATGTGGCCAATACTTCAATGAATTCGAATAAACATGGAAAAAGATGGGACCATGCTATAACTCCAGTAACACAACCCATAAGTGACTACTTTTCTAAATATAAGAAGTCAAAATATAATGATGAAGCAGAATTAAAAAAAAAATTTTTTTTTTTTGAGGGAGAAAGTGGGGAAGAGGGGCAGGGGAAGAGAGAGAGAGAGAGAGAGAGAGAGAGAGAGGGAATCCCAAGCAGGCTCCATGCTCAGCACAGAGCTCAAAGCAGGGCTGATCCCACGACCCTGGGATCATGACCTGAGTGGAAATGAAGAGCAGAACATCAACTGACTGAGTCACTGAGGTGTCCTATAATGATGAAGCAAATTATTGTCCATATGCCCACAACTCAATAGATTCTACACTATAAGAGCAAAAATGTTCTTTAGGTTTATTTATTTTTACAGGGGAGGGGGAGAGGGTTAGAGAGACAAAGGGAGAGAGAAAATCCCAAGCAGGTTCCATGTTGACAGCATAGAGCTTAACACACGGCTTGATCCATGAACTGTGCCCTGAACCAAGATCAAGAGTTGGTGACTTAAGTGACTGAGCCACCCAGGTGCCCCTCAATTAAATAATCTTTTCAAAGAGTGAGAGAGAGAGAGAGAGAGAAGGAAAGAAAGAGAGAATATCTGAAGCAGGCTCCACACTGAGATCAATAACCCTGGAAGACCACCTGAGCTGAAATCAAGTTAGTCACTCAACCAACTGAGCTACCCAGATGCCCCTCAATTACATAGTCTTTATGACACCAGTAAGAGTAGGGGAAAATGCTAAAAGCTAGGCTTGCCAGAAAAAATTCTGGAAACTATTTTTCATGCTAAAGTATGACATTTAGGTTTATTTATAAATCTAATCTAGATAAATCATTGTTTTACTACAGTGTGACTTATACAGATTCTACCGCATCTGTATTTTTGCTTCTGCAAAAGTGTATACTAATTATTAATACTAAATATGTGTCAAAATTCATTATTCTTGAGATTCATCATTTATTACAGTTAAAGTATTGTGTTTTTTTAAAAAATCTTTTCTTTATTTTTGAGAGACAGAGAGAGACAGCGTGAGCAGGGGAGAGTCAAAGAGAGAGGGAGACACAGAATCTGAAGCAGGCTCCAGGCTCTGAGCTGTCAGCACAGAGCACGATGCGGGGCTCAAACCCACGAACTATGATATCATGACCTGAGCTGAAGTTGGATGCTCGAGCCACCCAGGCGTCCCTGTTAAAGTATTGTTAATATTGCTATTGAAAACACCCACCTTCTGTAAACATTCACCTAGAATGGGACAAGAACACAAATGTTTCAGAGTAAGGAATTAAACACAGACTGTAATTTATAAAACTAGAGTTAGAAACTATTCTCAAAAATAATGAAAATACGTGTCTGTGTGCGAAAGTTACTTGGATTTCTATAGTTCTCCCATACTGTTAGAATTTATCTAGTCAGCTACTTCTAAATTGTCTGTTTTTAATTTTTTGTATGTTTATTTATTTCTGAAACAGAGAGAGAGAGAGAGAGAGAGAGAGAGAGAGAGAACATGACTGGGGAGGGGCACAGAGAGAGGGAGACAGAATCTGAAGGAAGCTACAGGCTCTGAGCTGTCAGCACAGAGTCAGACATGGAACTTGAACCTACAAACTGTGAGATCATGACCCGAGCTGAAGTTAGTTGCTTTACTGACTGAGCCACCCAAGTGCCCCTAAATTGTCTTTGTTTTTAAGTAAGTAAAAGTTTAAATATATTTTACCTATTTTAGTTTAGTTGGAAATAAATTTATTTCTTTGAAACATACAAAACTGACTGTGTATTTCTTTCTTTTTTTTTAATATTTGAATTTTTTAATGTTTATTTATTATTGAGACAGAGAGAGACAGAGCATGAGCAGGGGAAGGGCAGAGAAAGAGAGGGAGACACAGAATCCAAAGACAGGCTCCAGGCTCCGAGCTGTCAGCACAGGCCCAACGCGGGGCCTGAACCCACAAACCATGAGATCATGACCTGAGCCTCGAAGTTGGACGCTCAACTGACTGAGCCCCTCAGGCGCCCCAAAACTGTGTATTTTTTAGAAGCTTATTAAAACTTACTATTTTCTACCATTAACAACTGGGGATATAGCCTGCAAATGTGTTACAGAAAATTTATTATGAAAATTTCCCTTTTCCTGACTATATCTCTGTCCCTCCTACCCTTTTTGCTGTGGCCTCCTCTCTAAGAGAAACTGTGAAAGTTGACTGTCTTCAGGTTGTTTTCTTAGAGTAAGTTGCACAGATATAGCTTTTATCTCCATTCATCTGTGGATGAAGTCAGCTCAGAATTCTACTCCACAATCTTCCCAGAAGTTCTGAAATTTGCCTTTATTTTTTTTAATGTTTATTTTTTTTCAGACAGAGAGAGAGAGAGGTGAGTGAGCTTTCACACAAGCGGGGGAGGGACAGAAAGAGAGAGAGAGAGACAGACAGATACAGAAACTGAAGCAGGCTCCAGGCTCTGTGCTAACAGTAAGCTGTTGAAGCTGGGCTCGAACTCATGAAATCAGGACTTCAGCCAAAGTCCAATGCTTAACTGACTGAACCATCCAGTTGCCCCTGAAGTTTGCCTTTAGAAAAGAGCTGACAGACATCTGTTTCTGTCCCAATTATAGTATGTATTTATTTACAACAGAGAGGTCACAATAAGAAAGTGGTTATCTTTTATTTTCTAATGTTTACTGTATTGTTCAAACTGTGATGGTCTTAACTATTACTTCATTTAGCCTTCTTTACAAGTAGCCCATTAATATCCTTTGTGAGATGAGGGCAGCTGACACTGAAAATTAGTAAAAGGAAACCAAACTAACATAGTCCGGGTTAGAAGGAAGAGCCTTACCACTTAACTCAATTAGAGGCATAATTAATTCCAGAGTCCAAAATAATTATAATAAGAGAAGAATGATCAAAAGTAGGCCCCAACAGGGAAATATATATATATATATAACATATATTATATGTGTATAAATACAGATATATTTTATCTTCTAGAAGAAAAACTGTCATCACCCTGAAGTCTGTCACTAAAAACATTTAAAACAACTCTTCCTGGCACCCTTTCTGCCCATGGGTCGTGTTCCTGTGCTTTAATAAAAAAACCTTTTTGCACACACACCTAAAAAATAAATAAAATAATAAAATAAAATGTAAGTAAAATAAAACAGCCCTTCCCAATTTGTTCCTTTTCTGTAAGATAATGTTCTTTGTTTTTGGATTTGGCTACGGTATTGCCATAAATTGCATGCCCTGAATTTCAATGACTTCCTATTGGCTTTCATTTTTAAGGTTAACACCACCTTGCGTTTTAGCTAAACAATGGGACGTTTTCCTCAGACACCAAGTAAAATGATAAATACAAGATGTACAAAATTGTCATCAACACAACATCGGAGTTAGCTGTATTCAGGAAAGGACACCTTAGAAAGACTATTTACTTCAAGCTGGTATGTGCTGAGGCTTCAGGAAGCTTCAGGTCTTCTCTTAACAGGTGGTGAGACAAAAAGAGGAAGAGAGCACATGCAGTATCTGGTCGTAGGCCATAATTTCCAGAAGTGCCCAAAGTGTCTTTTCTGAGGGAAGAAGCCATGAGCTACTTACGAATAACGCGTCTCTTGCCGGATCCTTAAAAGAGTCCACATCCATAAAGGTCCTGAGTTGAAGAGCAGATAAAGGAGCTCCATGCATCTTCCAGCAACCTTCGCTACTATCAGCGGATCTGCGTGATTTCACCCCTCGCTGCATACGTTGGCCATCTTTACTCCAGACTGGAAGGATCCAGGCCCTCTTCTACCCTACGAGAGTTCACCCAACTTATTACAACCGAACAGTTCTCTGCTTCTAGTGAATACACTTTATCTGACAGACGTGACCACCAACCAAAAATCTGTTGGAACTGACGCTCCTCCCATCCTCTCGTCAGGGACTGCCTCGTAGGCGGAGCTCGGGCAGGTAGCAAGTTCAGTGGAGCCACCGCTGACGTGCGACAACAAAGATCATGTGACACGAAAGGGTCACGTCAATTGGGTGCGCCCAGCTCGGGGGGAGGAGGGAGTCACGGAGACTTGGGGTTCGCTCTTTGACACAATTACAGCAACTTTGTGCTGGTCCTGGCGAAGTTTGTGATTCTAGGAAATCCTCCTAGTACTGCGAGCTTCCGCCTCTCCTGCTGTCTCCGCCTACTCCGCGATGTGATCCCGTAGCCGAGCGCCGCAGACCGTGCCGTTTCTGCCATCACCTTGGGATTTTTCGTCGCCGTCATCCGAGGTAGAGGCGGCAACAGTGATAAAGTGCTACTTTTACACGGCACATCTTTTCGAGCTGTGGACTGGACGTTGGTGCATTTGTGGGTCTTGGCGTTGGACTTTAAATTTGTTGCGTTCTCATGAAATCCTGCGAAGTATCGCTCCCTATCGCCGCCACTGATTTTGGTGATGAGGAAAAGAAAATGGCGGCGGGGAAAGAGAGCGGCGAGAGCAAGGAGGGGTCCTGTAGCTTGACAGCCGAAGAGAGGGACGCGCTCGACGGATTGGACAGGTACGACGGCCGTCATTCTTCCATCTGGTTCCGGGACGGCTGGCGTCGTTCTCCCGGGAGGCCCGAGAAGAGCGTGCCGCTGGTGTCGGGGTAGTTATCTAGGCGCTCTGCAGGCTGCTTCCGCCACGGGGCCTGGGGCTGGGGAAGGGACGGGGCAGTGGCATTCCCGGATCGTTAACAAGCTGCGTGTGTCTCTTCCTGCAGCCGTCTCTTCGGGTTCGTGAGACTTCACGAAAATGGCGCTAGGACTAAGATCCTCTTAGGCAAGGTAGGTAACCGCGGAGGTATCAGAACTTTGCCTGATGCTGCTTTTGCGGCCTTCCGAGACCAGTCATCGCCCACTGTGGCCATGAAGACAAAACAGTTTTTTGTGCATCTCTCATTTGGGAGAACTTATTTGCATCCTTGCGAAATATTAGTTTGTAGCTTGAGGAGCCGAGACAACCGCGCTTTGGGGACAATCTCGACAGTTATTTCCGGTTGTTTCGTTAAGAGTTTCCTGAATATTAGCATCACAAGGTCACCTGTTCTAAACATTTCAGACTTACAATTCTTTCTCTTGACTTGTGATATCTAATTTTTACTACACATTTTAGGTGGACTTTCTTACATCGCTGGTCTCGAAAGCCGTCGTTTGAAGATACTGTACAGCAGTAAAGAGTTTGCATTGGGTATTATTTTAATCCATAAGTAGCGATTGTGTTTGACCTGAAGTTTACTTGTTTGGATGTAGCTGCTACAGAAATATCCAGCTGTGATTTTATAATTCTGGACTTTTTCTAGAATCTTGGTACCGTGTCTGATAGAAACCAGGGAAGATTTCGGGTTTGTGAGAAAAGTTACTGGCACTGCCATTTAGTTAATGGCTGCCCGGTTGGCCAAGATGGCGGGAAATAGTGGGAGGAGAAATGCAGGGGGGAGCCGTGAGAAAGGGAAGACTTATAAACAGGGAAATAAAAGCAATTAGTAGGCATCTTTATTGACTGGCGTAGTTTGATGGTGCTTCGTTAAAAGTTACTACTGTTACTTAAAACTAGTATTCTTGTATCCTTTTCAGATATCAGATTGCATTCATAAGCCGTAAATGTGTTTATCAACCTGTAGCATATGTAGTAACTGTCATTTAAACTGTTTCACAGAGGCCATGAAGTCTCCATTTCTGTCATTTTCCATCTCCTGAGCAAAATCTGGTTAAAATGTCTGCTGCCAGCTGTTACTGTGAAAGTTGCTCTATGTACAGCAAATAGCTTTGGTATAGAGATTTTCTTTTCTGCCTGTAATCACTAGCTATGAATTTGATTTAGCTTATGCTGTATTTGGGAAGAAAGTATTAAATACATTTATTTTTTAATGTTTTTTTGCTATTTTTATTTCTAATTTTAATTACCATAAACATGGTTTTGTAACTCCTAATCTCACTTTTATGTTTATTTGTTTTGATGACAACTAATGACTAGGAGCTGAAATGTAATAATTTTTTTTCAGTAAGTGCAGTCTATTCATCCTGTGTGTAATAATTGGCTTTTTTAAAAACATAAGTCACGATATCGTGACTCAGTATGATAGAATGTAAGCAGTGATGACTATTACTGACTTAATCTTTTAAAAATTTAAGTAGTTGTTGTACCTTCACAGTATTTCCAGCAAGTTAAAAGTTTTTTGAACTTTAAGGAAGGTAATATATTTTACAGGTTTATTTTTGACAGAGAGAGGGAGAGAGAGAGAGAGAGAGAGCGCGAGCGACAGCGAGCGAGATTGTGTGTGTGTGAGAGTGAGTAAGCCTGGGAGGGGCACAGAGAGAGGAAGACGGGATCAGAAGTGGGCTCTGTGCTTTGAGCCAGGCTGGAAATGCCGGGCTGGGACTCATGAACCTCAAGATGATAACCTGAGCTGAAGACAGATAGTTAACAGATTGAGCCACCCAGGTGCCCCAGGAAAGGTAATATTTTATATTGTAGTGACAGCCATTTAACGTGGGGTTGTTGCAGTTATCATTCCTTATAATTAAAAAAGAATGGATAGGGGAGCCTGGGTGGCTCAGTTGGTTGAGCGTCCAACTTCGGCTCAGGTCATGATCTCACGGTTTGTTGGTTCGAGCCCCACTTCAGGCTCTGTGCTGACCGCTATCTGAGAGCCTGGAGCCTGTCTTCAGATTCTGTGTCTCTTTCTCTCTCTGCCCCTTCCCTGTTCACACTCTATCTCTGTCTGTCTCTCAAAAATAAATAAAATGAAAAAAAAAATAAAAAAGAATGGGTAAACCTTATTACCTTGGTTATAATGAAGAAGTAAAACCTAAGTAATAGGAGTAATTTTATGTGGATGTCTGAAAATATTTTTTGAGAACTTTATCTAATTCCAGAGTCAGATAAATTCTCATTTTATGTTTTTTATTTTTAATTTTATTAAAAAATTTTTTTAATGTTTTATTTATTTTTGAGAGAGAGAGGGAGAGACAGTGTGAGCAGGGATGAGTCAGAGAGAGAGAGGAAGATAAAGAATCTGAAGCAGGCTCCAGGCTCTGAGCTAGCAGTCAGCACAGGGCCGGACATGGGGCTCGAACTCACGAACTACAAGTTCATGACCTGAGCCACAGTTGGACACTTAACCGACTGAGCCATCCAGGAGCCTGATAAATTCTCATTTTAGACTCAACTCTTCAGATACTATGCAATACTGGAGTTAAGTTTTAAAGAATTTACTTTTTGGGGCACCTGAGTGGCTCAGTTGGTTAAGTGTCCCACTGTGGCTCAGGTCATGAACTTGTAGTTCTTGACTTTGAGTCCCACGTGGGGATCTGTGCTAATAGCTCAGAGGCTGGAGCCTGCTTCAGATTCTGTGACTCCATCTCTCTTCTCTGTCCCTCTCCCGCTCACACTCTGTCTCTGTCTCTCAAAAAATAAATAAAAGTTTTAAAAAATTTTAAAGAATTCACTTTTTAATTTTTCTCGGTTTTAATTACATCATGTGTTGCTTTTCTATCTCAAAGTAAATACTTTGTTCCCTTTATCTATTGAATAGTTTTTGTTTTTGTTTTTGTTTGTTTAGTTTAGAAAAAATTTCTTGGGGCACCTCGGTGGTTTAGTTGGTTAAGCATCTGACTTCAGCTCAGGTTATGGCCTCACAGTTCATGAGTTTGAGCCCCGTGTCAGGCTCTGTGCTAGCAGCTCACAGCCGGGAGCCTGCTTCAGATTCTGTGTCTCCATCTCTCTCTGCTCCTCCCCTGCTCGCACTTTGTCTCTCTCTCAAAAATAAACATTTAAAAAAATTTCTTAATGTTTTATTTTTAAGTGATCTCTATAGCCAGTGTGGGTGGGGCTTGAACTCCAGGAGACCTGGGGGGGTTGGTGGGTTAAGTAAGTGTCTGACTTCCGCTCAGGTCATGATCTCTAGGTTTAGGAATTTGAGCCTACTGACAGCTCGGAACCTGGCGCCTCCTTCAGATTCTGTGTCTCCCTTGCTCTCTCTGCCCCTCACCTGCTTGTGCATGCACTGTCTCTCTTTCTCTCTCTCAAAAAATAAACATTAAAAAAACAATTTAAAAAAAAGATCACATGTTCTACCACCGAGCCAGCCAGGCACCCTAAGTAGCATGGTATTGTCTCATATAGTTCTTGATCTTGATTGCTTCTTTGTTGGTCTCAGTATACCAGCAAAATGTTTACTTGAAAAGTTTGACACCATGCATCTTCAAACTCTGTGTTTATTTTGTTTTTATTATTTATTTATTAATTAAATTTATGGCATATTGTTTATTTTCATTTTGTTAAGTAAACTCTGCTCCCACCATGGGTTTGGAACTCAGGACGTTAAGACTTACTAGTCCATCCATGCTCTACCAATGGAGCCAGTCAGGTGCCTCCAAACTTTGTTTAAATTGTGTTTTTCTCCTTCACTTTTCTTGTATTTTGAGGGTGCTTTCTTACAAAGGTTAGCTACTCTTAGTCTCTGATATAAAAAAAGGGGGGGGGCAGGCACCTGGGTGGCTCAAGTCATGAAGCTCTGGTCATGATCCCAGGGTCTTGGGATTGAGCCCTTTGTCAGTCTCAGTGCTGATAGCACAGCACTTCCTCTCTCTGCCCCTCGGTCCCCTAATGAATAAGTAAACTTAAAAAATATCATGTAAATGTTATTACATATGTTAGAATGGTTATAATAGTATTCTTTTAAAATGTAATGTAAGAATTTGTATAGGATTGACATCTGACATACCGTGTTGGGAGTTTCAAGTTAAAAATGAATTAGTAATATGGTATATATTTCTTTTAGTAATTAAAAAAGTAAGCTGCAAATAGGTAGTGTTTGCTTAGAGTTTTAGAGCTGTCATATACTTGAATAAGTTGTAGTTAACCAGTGCTGAGATTTAATCTTAAGTTTCAACTTATATTTATAATATAGGTTTGTGATTAATTAAACCATTTTGCAGAAATTTTCAACAATGACTTGCAGTTTGGAAAATGTTTTAGGTTTTGTTATATTATCGTAAAGAATAGAGTTAAAACATAATGAGAATATTACTGTTGGTACCATTTTTTAAATGTAATCTCATAGAATTACTGCTAAAATAGTCAGTGCTCTTTATTAGGGTATATCTTCATTCAGCGTATCAGCTTTAATTATTTCACCGTAATTAATAAGATTTTTAGCTCTAAAATTGTCTCTTGCTTTCTTTATGGTTTTTGGTTTGTATTGGATTCTGGATGTGTTTATTAATTTGAGCACATTTTTTTATTTTTTTGAATACGATTTCTTTAATTCTTGCAATATATTGTAATATGCCGCTTTGAAATTGGTTCAGTGTGTAGATTCATTTGTAGTCCATTTCTGTTGTTTTATTTTTGCCTTTTGATTATGATGGGTTACATTTCAGCATTTCATTGTGGGTCTAGTAATTTTTCTTTGAGAATTTCAGATCTTAATTGTAGCAACTGGGGGGGGGCTGGATTTAAACTGGAACTATTCAATCTGTGAATGCTTACATTTAAAAAAAAATCTCATTCTAGCTCTATAGGGGTTATCATACAGTCTTCAGAGCTTAGTCACTAATTTAGGCTAAATTTTTGTTCAGTTATGTCATACCCAAAACAGGTTCTATCCTGTGCTGGCTAATCCTGTTCCATCCTGTGGTGGCTTGCAGAACGCATTAAAAATTGAAGTTTTGAGGGGCGCCTGGGTGGCTCAGTCGGTTAAGTGTCCAACTTCGGCTCAGGTCATGATCTCACAGCTCATGAGTTCGAGCCCTGCATCGGGCTCTGTGCTCTGTGCTGACAGCTCAGAGCCTGGAGCCTCCTTCCGATTCTGTGTCTCCTTCTCTTTCTCTGCCCTTCTCCCACTCACAATCTCTCTCTCAAAAATAAATAAAACATTAACAAATGAAAAAAAATTGAAGTTTTGGGGCACCTGGTGGCTCAGTTGGTTAAGTGTCCGACTTCAGCTCAGGTCATGATCTCTGATGGTTCATGGGTTCGAGACCTGTGTGGGTTCTGTGCTGACAGCTCAGAGCCTGGAGCCTGTTTCAGATCCTGGGTCTCCCTCTCTCTCTGCCCCTCCGCCACTCGTTTTCTGTCCCTCTCTGTCTCAAAAATAAATAAACTATAAAAAAAATTTAAAAAATTGAAGTTTTAAAATCTCTTTTGGCTTTTATATAAGGCTGTGTTGGGTGTTTCCTTTACATGTGTAATTTATTAATCATCCAGTTGGTGTGGAGAACTTATTTGGACCTTTGGTTTTTGTTTTTTTTCCAGATTTCCAGAATCTCTCTTTAAATTTCTAAGTGATGTGTTACACAGCACAAATTGGGTCTGTAAACTCAGGCTAGCAAAGCTTTGAATTTCCCCCACCTATTGTCACTGCATTTGGCACTTCCGTTTTATACAATCCAGGGTTTTCACTACCCTTCTGAAATCACCCCTTTTTTGTAGTTGCATTACCTGGTAAGTTGGCTTTCTACTGTTGGAGCTATAGCAGCTTTTCCACAATAAGAGCTATTCAGTTGTTTCTCTTTGGTCTATTTCCAACGTCCTGAAATGAAATTTTTTTGTGGTTTTAAATGTTATCCCAAATGAAAATCCTTTTTCAGCACATTGTATTTGTGATAGGGAAGAATATGTATATATTTTAAATATTTACTTATTTTGGGGAGAGAGGAAGGGGGAGGGGCAAAGGGAGGGAAAATCTGAAGTGGGCTCTGCACTGACAGGCTGATAGCAGTGGCCTGATGTGGGGCTTGAACTCACCAACTGTGAGAACATGACCTGACCTGAAGTCAGAAGCTCTACTGATTAAGCCACCCAGTGCCTCGGGAAGAATACTTATGTAAAGTGTTTAGCTTGGACATGGTACAGTGGAGGCTTATTACAAGTCAATTGTTGTCTTAGAAGAGACATTTAAGTTTGAATTCAGGCAGTGGTTTAGAAATGGAGAGGGAGGAGGAGCTGATTTTAAAGTCTCTGTAAAGAGTTTTTAAAGAGATCTCTTAAAACTTTTTTTTTTTTTTAATAGTTGGTTTATTTTGAGAGAGAGAGACAGCATAGTTGGGGGAGAGGCAGAGAAAAGGAGAGCCAAAATCCCAGGCAGGCTCCCTGCTGGCAGTGCAGGACCTGATATGGGGCTTGGACCCTACAGACTATGAAATCATGATCTGAGTGGAGATCAAGAGTCAGGCGCTTAACCTACTGCACCGCCAATGTGCCCCTTAAACAGATCTTTTGGGGGTGCCTGGGTGGCTCAGTCAGTTAAGCGTCAGGCTCTTGATTTCGGCTTGGGTCATGAATTCACAGTCGTGAGATTGAGCCCAATATAGGGAGGGTGCTGACAGTGAGGAGACTGCTTGGGACAGTTTCCTCCCCGAACCCAGCAAATAAATAAATCAACATTGACTCTTTTGTGGCAGGGGACAGAGCTTTGTGAACTCCAGTGGGGAAGGAGGTGCAGCGGGAGAGAGAGAATCTCAAGTAGGCTCCACATTTAGCTTGGAGCCTGATGAGCTCCCATGACCTTGAGATCATGATCTTAGCTGAAATCCAAAGTTAGATGTTCAGCCGAATGAACCACTGAGCCCTCTCCCTAGTATTTATTTATTTATTTATTTATTTATTTATTTATTTATTTATTTATTTATTTATTTATTTATTTATTTATTTATTTATTTATTTATTTATTTATTTATTTATTTATTTATATTTATATTTATTTATTAATTAAAAATTTTTTAAACATTTTTTATTTTTGAGAGACAGAGAGAGAGATCATGAGCAGGGAGGGGCAGAGACAGAGGGAGACACAGAATCTGAAGCAGGTTCCAGGCTCTGAGCTGTCAGCACAGAGCTTGATGCAGGGCTTGAACCCACGAACTGTGAGATCATGACCTGAGGTGAGCTGAAGCTGAAGTTGAGCTCAGTTGAGCTGAAGTCGCATGCTCAACCGACTAAGCCATCCACGTGCCCCATCATCCCACCGTTTTAAAGAGCTCTTTGACTTAAAAAAAATTTGTTTTTAGAATTTATTTATTTTTGAGAGACAGTGTGAGTGGGGAGGTGCAGAGGGAGAGGGAGACACAGAATCTGAAGCAGGCCTGCAGTCTCCTAGCCGTCAGCACAGAGCCTGAAGCAGGGCTCCAACTCACAGACTGGCAGATCATGACCCAAGCTGAAGGTGGACGCCCAACCAGCTGAGCCACCTAGGTGCTCCAAGAGCTCTTTAACTTTTTAAAGTACTTCAGCTTCATTTATGATTATGATATGACTTATGATTATAGTTGACTATCTTTTGGACATTTACCTGCTATCCCCCCAACAGATTATATGCAATTAATATATAAAAAATGGTAGCTGTTTGAAATACGCAGTTTGATATGTATATACTTGTGAAATCACATTCAAAAGCAAGACACTGGGTTGTAGCCATTAACTTCTTGTGCTATTCTGAATCTATCCTCCTTTTTTATCTCTGCTGCCACCCTATCTCCCCCATTCTTATGCAACCATTGATTACTTTATGTCTTTGAAGTTTATTTTGCATTTCTAGAAACTTAATATAAATGGAATTAAACAAAATGCACTGCATCATTTTCTCTTCTCTTCCTGCCACTTATTTTCAAGTTTATCCTTTTTTTCTTGGTGTCAGGTTTAACCTTTTTGCCTCTGTTCATCAGTAGTTAATGTTTGAAAAAAATGTAAAGACCTTTGCATGTGCTTTATTTGCTCCTTTGTATGTTCTTTGATGTGCCTGTTACAGTCTTTTCCTGTTTAAAAATTTTTTTCCTTAGTGACTTTTGAGTTTTATTTAAAAAAAATTTTAATGTTTATTTATTTTTGAGACAGAGCACGAGCAGGGGAGGGGCAGAGAGAGAGGGAGACACAGAATCGGAAGCAGGCTCCAGGCTCTGAGCTGTCAGCACAAAGCCTGATGTGCGGCTTGAACTCCACGAGATCATGCGTGGCCTGAGCCAAAGTTCAGACACTCATCCAACTGAGCCACTCAGGCGCTCCTGAGTTATGAGTTAAAAAAAAAAGAATATATATGTGTGTGTGTGTGTGTGTGTGTGTGTGTGTGTGTATATACGTATATATAGATGGATAGATAGATAGGTATGAGTACTTTACGTAACAATTTATAAAATACCTCTCTAGTTTATGTCTTCATTCTCCTCAGTAGAATGTTTTGAAGAGCAGAAGTTCTCAGTTTTCAGGAAATTCAGTTTAATCTTTTTTCTTCTGTGGATTTTGCCTTTCTTGGTTTATTAGGGATGCTTTATCTAAATAAAGGTAAAAGACATCATCTCCTGTGTTTTTTTTTTTTTACAAATGTCTATTTTATATTTTTTACATGGGTGTGTGATGTATATTTTTGTTAATTTTTGCATATAGGTAAATGGATGTGAAATGTCTCTTTTTCAATATGGATTTTCAGTTCTGGTACTTATATAAAGTTATTAAGGAACTCCTGTTATCTAATTTGGCACAACTTATTCTTCCTTTTTTATAATGAAAAAAGATGGCTCCATTAATAAATACGTAAGAAGTGATATCTTCTCAGGAATTGAATCATAAGTTTGTGGTAAAAATGACATATTGATTGCTTTGATTTCCTGAGTAATTTTTGTAATATACGTGAATTGTTTCAGAAAGGTTGTAGTTAGTATTTTGTCTTTCTCTTAATGCTTATATTTTTAATTTCTAGGCTGTTCGCTGCTACGAATCTTTAATCTTAAAAACTGAAGGAAAAGTGGATTCTGACTTCTTTTGTCAATTAGGTCACTTCAACCTCTTACTGGAAGATTATCCAAAAGGTAATGTTTTTGTCTGTTAAAACTTCTGCTTGATTTACATATGCATCACATACAAATTATTTTTACTTTTTGTTATGAACACTTACTACTTTTTTAAAATTTCTTTTAGACACATTAAGCAATGAAAAAGAAGGTTGAGTAAATGAAAATGTGATATTTTAATGTAATTCCATGTAAATATTTAATAAGTTTGATCATCCCACTCAATAACAGTTTACAGTGTATATGGTTGTTTTGCTTGTTCTTGTGAAAATCTATGCTCTTTAAAATTTTATCACTAGCGTATCTCATATGGTATCTTTCTAGAAGTACAAATGTGTCCATTTTGGAAAGAGTAAGTCTGGAGAGTTTTCCAACACCACAAAAGCAATTCTCCAATTTTCAGAAATGTCTTATAACTCCATTTTGACACTGTGTACCTGGAGATAGTGTCAGTCCCGCAGGTAAAGAGTTCGGTCCAACATGACAGCGGATGTCAGAAGCCAGTTGCAAGTCATGATTGTTACCTGCATTGCTGATCAACCAGCTGTAAATCATAGGTTCTACAACCCCCTCCTTGGGTTTGATAATTTTTTAGAGTGATTCACAAAGCTCGGGGGAACATTTTTTAGTTTATTATAAAGGATATTATAAAGGGAAGAGATGAATAGCCAAATGAAGAGGTATGTTATAGCGCAAGATATGTAAGTGTCCTGAGCTCAGGAGCTTCTTTCCCTGAGGAACGAAGGTGGAGGGAGGAGGTTATTTACCAAATGAGAATCTTATAAACTCCTCTAATCTCAGTGCTTGGTAGTTTATTATAGAACTGAATTTGCATCCTTTTCCCTACCATTACAGCTTCATTTTGAGACTTTGCATAAGTCATCTCTTTGGCATAAATTCTGGTGAGCTCAAAACAGGCTCTTAGGAATAACAAAAGCTACTCCTACTTAGACTCAGGAATTCAGAGTGTTTATGAGCTCTGGGGAACAGAGCAGAAAGAAAATAGATTTTATTATTCTGCAAACACAAATACTGTTCTCCTTTTTGTTCTTGATTTTCTTTAAAACTTCCCATTTTAGTTTGAAAATACTTGAAAATCCAATCTTTGTCGTGCTGTAAAATATAATACAGATAATCAAATGTACGTTCGAGTCTTGGAACATTTTTCATACATTTAGAGTATTTTCTTCTCAGGTATAAGTGCAGCTAAGTAACTTGAGGTAGGTTTTTAAAATGTGTGCTTTTCGTAGATCTGCGAATGCATTTAGTATGTTAAAATCACTCAAAAAATTGTTTTCCTCTCTACCAGAAAATCTCCACATCAAAGAAAAACCATCCTATAAACAAGAATATGTTAAACTTTTGATAGTAAATATCTTGGTTGAATTGGGTGGATATGTTAAGATTTTCAGCAAATGTGTTTAGTAGCAACAGGTGGCTAACTGTTTTAGGACTAGAGTTTTGGTGTTTTGGCAATAGTCTATTGTGTGCCACATTTTTTTTCTTTTCTTTTTTTTTTAAGTTTATTTTTGAGAGAGTGCAAGGAGAGGGAAGGGCAGAGAGAGAAGGACAGAGGATCCAAAGAGAGCTCTGTGCTCATAGCAGCAAGCCCAGTGCAGAACTTGAACTCGGAATCTTGAGATCATGACCTGAGCCCAAGTGTGATGTTCAACCAGCTGAGACACCCAGGTGCTCCTGTGTACCACATGTTATTAAGTGTAGGCAAAAAAAAAAAAAAAAAAAAAAAAAAGTTTTCCCTTTATCCTGAGTTCTTGACTGAGGTGTCATCCTTCCCTTCCTGTAATGAAAGATTAATAAGAAAAATGAACAAGTTTATTAAGGTGTATGTTTTAAGTATACATGCAGGATATACCTAGTAAAACTGAGTTATTGTTGGATATGCCCTAAGCCATCAACTTAAGTTTAGCAAAAAATAAAAATAAGATATTGGGTGGAGAGGAGGCTGCTTAGGGAAATTGACCAGGAAAAGCACTTTCAGTAAGAGAAAGTTTTCATATGCATATTTTCTTATTTCCTTTTTTTACCTTTAGAAAAAAATCTTGTGATTTAAATTCTTCTCTTCCTAGTACAGAGAGGTTGACACTTACAAATGGAGATTACTTTATAAATGTAAATTTTCCTTATAAAAGAGCAATAACTCCCAGTATGATTTTGCAGCTTTTTTGTATTTCCTGTTTGTAGGTATAATCAGTGAACAGAATCATTATGCCCAGGAATTTTAGGGTGGCATAATAAAGTCAGTCATAATAAAGTCAGTGTTTTTACCAATGAATGCTTTTTTGGTTTCAGACAGTATAACGTACTATATGAGACATATAGCATGTGTATTTATAATCTAAGTAGAACTTTGTTATTTAGAAATTTTTTTTTCCTGGGACACATGGGTGGCTCAATTGGTTGAGCTTTTAGCTTCAGTTCAGGTCATGATCTCGTGGTTTGTGGGTTTGAGCCCCACATCAAGCCTGATGTGGGGCTTGAGCTTGTGAACTGCAAGTTGATGACCTAAGTCGGACACTTAACCAGCTACCCAGGTACCCTGAAATGTTTTAAATTAATAGATCCATGTACTTCCCTGGACTTTTTCCTTTTTTCTACTCTGTAGTGTAGGAGCTTTATGAAAGCTACACAAAAATTTTGCTACTGGTGGAAATGAGTTTCACTCCAGTAGGTAATTCTTACTAAGAATACATGTAAGTTTTTTCTCTATAATCTTAATTTTAAGGTAACTAGGGCACAAAGTACAAGAACATCTGGCTCTGGATGTCTCAGACAGACCAAACTAAACTATGTACTGCTGATAAAATCCAAATCAGGTTTTTTTTTTTTTTATCTTTGTATATGTTGTGTAAATATGTATTATATTAGTAAGTGTAACTTGTATACATAATGCATACATGTCACTTTTGTACATGTTAATGTAAAGAGTTCATATATATACATTACGTATGTATGTATATGACAAATACAATGTATATAGTATAATATGTTATTTTTGTAAATGCAAATATTCTGTACATAGATTTTTTTTGGTATTTGTTTGGTGATTTTTTTTTACGGTAGTTTAACAGGAAACACTGATTTAGGCAGTACCTAAATACTTTGCTTTTCAATGGGAAATACAAGATTAAGTTTTTTTTTATATTTTTAGGATTAAGGTTGTTAAAAAACAAAATTCAGCAGAGTGAATTTGAAGATCAACGTGGCTTTATTAAAAACAGTAAATGATTGATTAATTGGGCAGCATGTGATCTTGCAAGTAAAGGGGAATTCCAAGGGGCTACAGAAAGGGAAAAGTTTTTAAAGGCAAGACAAGGAAGTCATAAACAGAGAAAAGAATTATGGGGTAATTCCATTGGTTGGCTATTAGTAATAAAGATCCTGGGGACACCTGGGTGGCTCAGTTAGTTGAGCATCAGACTCTGATTTTGGCTCAGGTCATGATCTCACAGTTGACTCTGTGCTGACAGTACAGATTCCTTAATGATTTTCTCTCTTCCTCTCTTTGTCCCTACCAGCCAGAGTGTGTGCCTACGTGCTTTCTTTCTCTCTCAAAAATAAACAGACATTTAAAAAAATGAATAAAAATTCTGGTGAAAGTGTCCATGAGGTCAGTTACTTATTGTAATGTAGTGTCATATTTAGTTTTTTAAAAAATACAGTAAGAGGTGGTAATACAACAGCTAGTACTATATTTTACATTTCCACCGAGTTTTCTCTGTTCTTTAGTATGGTAACTGGTTTTTACTGTTTCATTGTGATTCAGTGCTTTGATAAAACTCACTACTGAGTTTCTCAAACGTAATTTAGAAAATTCAAGTGGCAAGTATCCTTAATTTGCTTATTCTATGATTCCTTTGTTCGTTCTTGATTTCCATGTCAGGGAACTTGTTTAGTTACTATTGTGGGGTAAATTTGTTGGCAAAAATTCTCTTTAGTTTTTATTTCATTTTCGGAAGGTTTTATTTCTCGTTAAATATT
Organism: Cryptoprocta ferox; assembly: GCA_028646485.1. Classification (NCBI taxonomy): domain Eukaryota; kingdom Metazoa; phylum Chordata; class Mammalia; order Carnivora; family Eupleridae; genus Cryptoprocta; species Cryptoprocta ferox. Next base: position 227,133 of record JAQQST010000022.1, on the reverse strand, counting down.
GGTGGGTTTTTTTGGTTGTGTATAGGATTCTGGGTTAACAGTATTTCAACTCTTCAATGTTTTGTGTGTTTTCTTTCTATTCCTCATAATTTCAAATGGGGAATAAGCTGTCATTTGAACAATTTTTTTTAAACGTATGATGTATCGCTATCTCTGGCAGGTTTCAAGATCATCTCTTTTCTTTGGTTCTTTTAAGTTTATGATGTAATGTATCCTGTGTATTGTTTGGTCAATTTCTTCATTATATCTCTGGTCAAATTTAAGAAATTATATTTGATGGCTTTTTCAGCTCTTAACTGTTTCTGTCAAGCTGTAATGAGAAAATGTTTTTACCTCGTGTTGCTAATGCTTAAATCCCTGACAGTCTGTTCCTTTTTATGTCTTTATTTTAATGTATGTTTTTAATGTATTTTTTATATATTTTTATATGTGGTGTGTAATTTCTTTAGTTTGGTAATTCTTTGTATTTTTATTGGTATTAGATCTCTTTATTATTGCATTTATCATTTCTCAAATGTACATTTGCATCTTCTTTGTATCTTCTATTTGCTGAGATATTTTAGTTTTGTTTTAAGCATGCTTTAAGAATTCTTCGAAGTGTTTTGAACATTGTGGCTTAAATTCTTTATCAGTTCATTCTAAAATTTCACTCAACTTGGTGTTTTCTGTGTTGCTTCTTTTTTCCATACAGATTGTTATCTTCCTGGCTTTTCATAAGTGATTTTTAATTTAATCATAAACGGTTTTATATTACATTGTTTGACCTTGGTTCTTGTTGTTCTCTTTTAATTGGCCTTTTGTGACATCTGGCATGGGCAAGGGATAACCACCTTTTTAATTCTAGGTTAAGATGAAAGATTCTTCACCAAATCTTCATTGGCACTTGAATTCTATGGAGTTCTTCAGTAATGGTAGACTGAGATGGGTGTTTTGTCTTCCTGCATGGTTTCTGTTGATAACTTATTTTTTTTCCTGGTCTTATTACTATTGCACAGTAATGAAAGGCCAGACTTTCCACTAGGATGCTCTTTTAGTCCATCCAAGTATTGAGAAAGGGGGAGAGATCACCTTATATCTGCTATGACGATGTGAAGTTGAAGACTTCTTTCACTTGGCACCGCAAGTGGGCCATCCTTGCCAGTCAGCAGTATAGAAATTTCTTTCGGCTTTCTATTTGGCTTTTTTTGAAATCAGTCTGAATAGCATCCTGGTATATCTGTATAGGTGAAAGTGTGGTTTCCAACTTGGTCTTTGGTGTGGAGCAACTCTCTGGTGTGGAGAGTGAAGCAACTCTTTCACTGCAGGTGAACATTCTTTCTTTGTCCTTCAGTTAAGGAGAATAGTTTTCCCCCCACTGTGTCTGATGTCCATTCCTGGTAGCTTGCTTTCTCAGGCTGAAATCTGGAATATATGTCATAAAAAGAATCAGTGGAACTCACTGCAGTGTCATTTATCAGGTTTCTGTTCCTTGGTGTCTTTCCTTCTGATATTGTCATTGTATCATGTTTATGTGCATCATGCTGGTGTGCCACTTACACTTCTTAGACTTCACTCATATGTTTTTTCCCCCCTCTCTGTTCTTTTGCTGGGATAATTGTTACCATACTGCCTTAATGTTCACTCATTCTTTTTTTTAATTGCCAGTTAAAATCTATTGTTGAAAATTTTCTCAGATATCATTCTTTAATGCCAGAATTTGCATGTCTTTTGTTAAAATTTTTATCTTTTTGCATGATTATTGTAATGATGAGACATTGTGTTTATAATTTCTTTGTCATTCTACCAGTGTTTCCCTCTTTTGTTTTTAATATATTGCTATATTTTGAAGTCCTTGGTCACTCAAATGCAGTGGTGGTAGTTGTTGTTATTATTTTTTGGACCTGTGTTTTATGAGCCACAATTTCCCATTTATTTCCATATTTTTTTCTTTTGAAATCTTTACATTTGAGTTTTATTTTATATCAATTATGGTTATTCTCCTATGCCTTCCACCCTACCCTATCCGTTCTCCCTTTGGGGATTTTTGTTGTTGGTTTGTTTATATTAAAGATCAGACTAATTTCTATGAAGTCTATATTTTTTACACTGTGTAGTTTCTCACATTGCCTCTCAGAGGGTTCAGCCTTTGTTATATACCAGTCCTGGTTTTAACAGTGTTGTGTTGGTTATAGTTTTGACTAATGTTTTTAAGTTTGTAGCTAGTGTGCGACTCTTCCATGGCAAGTTAGTATCCACTATTTGCTGACTGATGGCTGAGTTTTCTCCATTTGAACAATGGCCTTGTTCATGAATTGCTCAAGTTGTATTGTATTAAATTTACAACTGCCTCCCACACTACCTTTGTACATGCACATTTGATGATAAAGTTCCAAGATTGTTCTCAACTTAGATGTTCTTTTGTGCCCTTTTTGTAGTTGTCTTTTATAATTCTGGCTACTCTATAGTTTAGATTTTTGCTATCTGGAAGCTACAAGTCTCTTCTTAATTGTTTAGTATTAAAATGTACTCCATTGGTTTCAACAGTGATGTTAATCTTTAATTTCCCTATCCTCTTTTCCATATAAATTCAGTCACTCAGGGAAAACTCCAGAGTTCTGTGTTCTGTAGGATAGAATCTCTGCATGACTTTTCCAGAGTTGGAGCATGAATAGTGGCTGCTTTCTCTTGGAACGTTGCCTCTAGTGTAGGACCAGATCGTGGCCAAGGTATTTGGATCTTCTCTCTTTGCTTATTCTGACATGGAATCTGTGATCTGGGCAAGAGCAGTTGGGATCATTTGGTCTGTTACGTTTTCGGTCTCTGGCATCTGCATTAGAGCTTCCATTCCATCATCCTAGGTTTGTAGAAGAAAGTAGCCTTTTTTGTACTTCTGTGGACATAGCTTCTGCAACACATTGCTGAATGACAAGACAAATATTATCAGTCTTTTCTTCTTGGGGAGAGTTATCTGAGCTCTAAAGTAGGAGTTTGGCAAGAAGCAACCCTGTTTTTGATTTACCTGCCATGTGTACAGTGTTCTGACATGCCAAGCTGGGGCAAGATGGGAATGAAGTGAGAGGGTATTTAGTTGAGTATAAAGTGTTAACAGATTTTAACTGTTCTTAGTTGATTTACTTTGTAAATACTTCTTCATTTCTTTAGTGTCCTTAGGACAGGTTCCAGAGACTTTAAATGGTTGCTTTGAAATAATTTTTATCAGTTATGGTTGGTTCCTGGGGAAAGGGTATTTCAGTAAACTCTTTAAGTTGTCTTTTGAAGTCACTACCCAGAGTTTTTCTTTTTTTTTTAATTTTAATTAAAAATGTTTGTTTATATGTATGTATTTTGAGAGAGAGAGAGAGAGAGTGTGTGTGTGTGAGAGCAGGGAAGAGGTCAAGAAGAGAGAGAGGGAGAATCTCAAGTAGGCTCTGTGCTGACAGCGCAGATGCAAATTAATGAAGCATAAAATCATGACCTAAACCGAAATCAAAAGTCAGATGCTTAACCGACTAAGCCATCCAGGTGCCCCTCTTTTCTTTTTTTTTAAATTAAGACATACTATTTAAAAAACATTTTTTATGTTATTTATTTTTGAGAAAGAAAGAGTGGATACTGGTGAGAGTGGGGAAGGTGCAATAGAAGAGGGAGACCGAGGATCCAAACTGGGCTGCGCAGTGACAGATCCTAAGCAGGCTCCACCGTGATAGCAGAGAGCCCCTGATATATGGCTTGAACTCACGAGCCACAAGGTCATAACTGGAGCTGAAGTTGGAGGCTTACCCCACTGAGCCACCCTAACTCCATAAAGTAAGACATTATTAATGTAAAGGTTTACATTTAGGTTTACAGCAAAATTGAGGTGGAGCTAGATATTGTACCCACTGTCCCCACACTTGCATAGTCTTCCCCATTATCAACCACCAGATTTATTATATTTGTTATACTTTAAAAAAAAACTCAACATTGACACATTGTAATCACCAAATGCCCTTACCTATGATTCACTTATGGTGTAGTACTTTCTTCTGAGTTTGGACACACATCATTGTATACTGGAGTATTTTCATTGTATTAAATTCTCTGTGTTTTCACCTATTTATCCTTCTCTCCCTAATGAGAAGGAACCACTGGTCTTACTATACTTTTGTTGTTTGTCTTTTTCAGAATATGATACAGTTGCAATGATTCAGAGTGTACAAAGTGTTGCTTTTTGCCCTCTTTCACTTGGTAATAAGCATTTCAGGTTCCTACTTGTCTTTTCATGGCTTGGTAGCTTTTTTTATTTTTTCTTTTGCATTTTCTTTCTTTCATTTTTTTGGGGTGGGTAAATCACTGAATAACATTCCCTTGTCTAGATATGCCACAGTTTTGTGTTTGTTTTCCTCACTTACTGAGGAAACTCATGGTTGCTTCCATGTTTTGGCAGTTATGAATAAAGCTACTTATAAACACTTGTGGTTTGATATTTGTGGGGCATAAAGTTTTCAGCTGCTTTGGGTAAATACTAAGGAGCATGATTGCTGAATCATGTTGTAAGAGCGTGTTTTAGTTTTTGAAGTAATTGCTAAACTATCTTTCAGTGTGGCTTTATCACTTTGCACTCCTACCATAAATGAATGAGAGTTCTTGTTGCTCTACATCCCCATCAACATTCATTGTTGTCAGCATGTTGGGTTTTGGGCGTTGTGATAGGTGTTTGTTTTTTTATTTTAAATGTTTATTTTTGACAGAGAGAGAGAGGCAGTGCATGCAGGGGAGGGTCGGGGAGAGAGGGAGACACAGAATTTGTAGCAGGTTCCAGGCTCTGAGCTGTCAGTACAGAGCTCGACATGGGGCTTGAACTCATGAATTCTAATATCATGACCTGAGCCGAAGTTGGACGCTTAACCGTATGAGCCACCCAGGTGCCCCTGCGTTTTTCTTTTTTAATTAAAAAATTTTTTTTGATGTTTGTTTTTGAAACAAAGAGAGACAGGGCACAAGTTGAGGAGGAACAGAGAGAGAGGGAGACACAGAATTTGAAGCAGGGTCCAGGCTCCAAGCTATCAGCAGAGCCCAACATGGGGCTTGAACCCAGGGACAGTGAGTGAGATTGTGACCTGAGAGAAAGTCTAATGTTTAACCCACTGAGCCACCTTGGCGCCCCTAGGTGTGTATTTTAATTTGCGTTTATTACCCTGAATGCAGATGATATGGAGCACCTTTTCATATGATTATTTGCCCTCTGTTTATCTTCTTTGTATATGTATATATACATATATAGTCTCAGCATTTCACATGGGGCTCCAACTCACAACCCTGAGATCAAGAGTTGCACATGCTTTTCTGACTGAGCCCGTCAAGTGCCCTTAGCTGCGTATCTTCTTTGGTGGGGTCTGTTAAGGTCTTTGGCCTGTTTTTAATGGTGTTTTCTTATGTTTAGTATAAGAGCTTTTTGTATATTTTTGATAACAACCCTTTATCCAATGTATCTCTTGCAAATATTTTTTCCCAATCTTTGGGAGTTTTGTACCCACAACCATGCTATAATTTTTTAGTTTCAGGAGCATTCTTTTTTTTTTTATTAGTCCTTTTTGATTTTCTACATAAACATGTCATCTGTGAAGAAATAACTTTAATTTCTTCCCTTTCAATCTGTATGTGTTTCATCTTCTTTTCTTAGTGCATTTTGGGATAACTGAGACATCTTTGGTGCAAAATGGTGGCTTTATTAAAGCACAGTAGACGGGATCCCTGGGCAGGTAGAGCTATACTAGGGTTGTAGTAGTGACTGATTATATATTTTCAAGTTGGGAGGAGGTTAGGGATAGCCTAAGTCACTAAGAAACTTTTCAGCAGTGTTTCCAGGACCTGGAGGGGCTAGCTGCTGTTTGGATAAAGTCATCTACTGTCTATTAAACCTTACTCATGAGACCCTTAGGCGTATATAATTGGGCCATATACTTGGATGATGATTGCTAATGTTTAACTTGGGTAGTAGAGGTAAATGAAGTTTCCAAAAGAATTTTTATATGTTAAAGGAGACTTCTAGGATCCTGGAGGTAGGGCTAACTTCAGCCTAATGTTGCCTTTTGGTCTGAGCAGAGTATATTTTTAAACATTTTTCAATGTTTGTTTAATTTTATGAGAGAGAGTATGAGAGAGAGTAAGCAAGCATGAGGAGGAGTGGGGGCAGAGAGAGAGGGAGACCCAGAGTCCAAAAGCAGGTTTCAGGCTCTAGGTTGTCTGCACAGAGCCTGATACAGGTCTCGAACTTGTGAACCACAAGATCATGACCTGAGCTGAAGTTGGTTGCATAACTGACTAAGCCACTCAGGTGCCCCAACATTGAGTATAAAGTATTAACATTGATGCAGTTGAGTTCCTCACTCTGTCTTAAGGACTTGTCAATAGGCTACAAGTTGTAAGGAGATAAAAATTTTTTTCTACAGTTCTTTGCCTTTGTTCTCCATATAATATACAAGGAGATTTAATGTAAGAATTGACTCATGTAGTTATGAAGACTCATATAATGCCGTCTGTAAGCTGGAGAGACAGTAAAGGTGATATTATAGTACAGTCCAATTCCAAATGCCTGAGTCCAAGGTCCTCTGATGTATGTTAGAGTTTGAAGGACCAATAACTAGGCATTCTGATATCTGAGGGCAGGAAAAAGTAAACATCATATGATAAGACAAGAGGGAGTTTGCCCTTTTGTCTTTTGGGCCTGTTCAGGCCCTCCTAAGAGTTTTGTGTAGGCCCTCATTGGTGAGGTTGCATCTCCTTACCTCATCTGCTTAATCTAATAGTAATCTCTTTTAGAAATGCCACCATAGACATGCCTATAATAGATGTACATCATAGACACATCTAGTAATATTTTACTTGCTCTCTGGGCATTCTTTAGCTCCATCAAGTTGATACATAAAATTGATGATTTTAAGCCCTGCTCATATTGCCTTATATTTTTTCTTGTCTGAATTTGGGTAAATTGCATCTCAAAGAATTTATTCATTTCCTCTGGATTGTCAAATTTGTGTTTATAGAGTCATTCATAGTATTTGTTTTTCATCATTTTAAGGACATTTAATTTAATCATTTAATTTCTTTCTTTTTTTATTGTTTGTTTATTTGAGAAAGAGAGCTAGAGAATACAGGCAGGGGAAGAAGAGAGTGAGGAGGCAGAATCTAAAGCAGACTCCAGACTCTGAGCTATTAGCACAGAACCTGACACGGGCTCAAACTCACGAACAGTGAGATCATGACGTGAGCCAAAACCAAGAGTCAGATGCTTAACGGACTCACCCACCCAGGTGCCTGTAAAAAAATTTTTTTAATGTTAATTTATTTGAGATAGAGAGGTGAGAAAGAACGTGCTTGCAAAAGTCAGGGAAAGGCAAACAGAAAGAGAAAGAAAATCCCAAGCAGGCTCCACACTAATAGTGTGGAGTTCCAATCCACGTATTGTGAGATCATGACCTGAGCCAAAATCTAAGAGTCGGACATGTAACCGATTGAGCCACCCAGGCACCCTCTGTGTAATTTCTAAATTATCTTCAGGAATCTCAAGAAGTTTCTTCTTGGACCCAGGTATTATTTAGAAGTGTCTTGTTTAATTCCTATATATTTTGTTCTTTTCCAGCTATATTTGTATTGTTGATTTTGGGGTTAATTTCTTTTTGGTCTGAGGAGAGACATTGTTTAATTTCTATTCTTTTATGGTTGTTGTGCTTTCTTATCCAGAATATGGTCTATTTTGGTGAAATTTCAGTGTGATCTTGAGAAGAATGTGTATTGTGCTGTTGTTAAATGGAGTAGTTATAGTAATCTTTAATATCTGATGTGGAAATGTTAGGGTTTGGAGTTGATGGTCAAGAAAGAATTCTTGGGAAGTTTTTGATGCAGAAGAGTGGTTTTATTAAAGCACGGGGGCAAGACCATGGGCAGAAAAAAGCACTGGTTTGTGAGGAGTGATTGATCATACACCTTCAAATTGGGAGTGGGTTAGGAGTAGCATAAGTCTCCCAAGATTTCCAGGACCTTGATGGTGTGACCTATTGTTAGGAAAAAGTCATGTATTTATTTATTTTAATTTAAGTTAAAAACATAAAAATTTTTTTTGAGAGAGATAGTTAGAATGTGAGTGGGAAAGAGGGCCAGAGGGAGAAGAGAGAGAATGTTAAGCAGGCTCCACACTCAGGGCAGAGCCTGACACGAGCTTGATCTCACAACCCTGGGATCATGACTTGAGCCAAAATCAAGAGTCAGATGTTCAACTTACTGAGCCATCCAGGTGCCCCCAGGAAAAGGTCTTTTAGTACTGTGTGATAAAATCTTAGTCATGATACCTCTCATACCTGTGTGGTTATAAGCTTGGAGGATGACTGCCAACATATATTTGGGGGTTAGAGATACAGAAATTTCCAAAGGAATTTTTTATGTTAAAGTTAAACTTACAGGATCCTCTTGGGTTCGGGCTACAATTAGATTGCTTTTGGCCCTGAGCAAAGTTTGTTGGGACAGCTGACCTACTAGAGGGAGGTCATTCTGCCTATTTCAGGAACTTTGAATGGGCTGTAGGAATTAAGAAATTTAATTTTTATTTGCCTTGTTTGTCACATTAATACCTAGTTAATTGATGGTGTTGCTGAGTTTAACTGTGTCTTTGTGATTTTCTTTCTGTTGAATATGTCCAATTTGGGGTACAGCATTTTGAAATCTCCCAGTGGTGATTGGTGGATTCATATATTTCTCTTTGCAAATTGTCTTTTGTTTCCTCTGGTTTAATGCAGTGCTGTTATGTACATGCTTGTTAAGGATCATTATGTATTCATGGAAGACTGATCCTTTTACTGTTATGCAATGTCTTTATTTTATGTACCTTTCCTAGTTTTGAAATCTGCATTATCTAAAAGTAGTATAGCTACTGCTTTCTTTTGATTGGTGATCACATGGTATGTTTTTCTTCACCAATTTACTTTATCTGAGATGTTTTTATATTTATAGAAGGTTTGTTGTATATTACATGCAGCTAGTTGTAGGTTTTTGATCCATTCTCCCGATCTGTCTTAATTTGTGCATTTAGTTTTTAAATTCTTATTTTAAATGTTTGTTTTTGAGAGAGAGAGAGAGAGAGAGATAGCTAGAGCAAGCGAGCACGGGATCGTGGCAGGAAGGGTAGAGAGACGGCGACACAGAATGGCTAGCAGGCTCCTGACTCTGAGCTCTCAGCACACAGCCTGATGTGGGGCTCGAACTCAAAAACTGTGAGAACTGAGCCGAAGTCATATGCTTAACAGACTAAGCCACCCAGGTGCCCCTTTTGTGCATTTAGACCATTAATATTCACAGTAGTTATTGATATAGTTAGATTAAAAGCCAGAGTATGTGTTACTATTTTGTCTTTATTCTTTGTTCCTATTTTTGTCTCCAATCTTTTCTGCCTTTGTTATTATGAACGGTTTCGTTGTTTCTCCTTTCTTAGCACTTTGTAAAAAAAAATTTTTTTAAAATTAAACGTACATTTTTGAGAGAGTGTGAGCGTGCAGGCAGGAGAAGGGACGGAGAGAGGGAGACAGAATCCGAAGCAATCTCCAGGCTCTGAGCTGTCAGCACAGAGCCTGATGCAGGACTCCACCCAGGAACTGTGAGATCATGACCTGAGCTGAGGTCGGACGCTTAATGCTTAACCTACTGAGCCACCAAGGTGCCCCTGTAAAAAGATTTTTGAAATGCCTGCCCTAGGGTAATCAGTTATATACAAGTTATCCATGTCAACTTCCAAATAATGCTTCATTGTAGTATGCAAATGTTACATTGGTAAAGTAATCCTTCTAGTTCTTCCCCCTGTCCCTTGTGTCTTGATGCCATTCATTTCATGTCATATACAGGCAGTATTTACGCTGTGTACCCAATTTACACTGGGTGATTGAAGAATTTTTGACGTTGTAATGGTGGAGAGAAATACGCATTCGGTAGAAGTTGTGTTTGAATTTTGGATTTGGGTCTTTTCCCAACTAATTGTGTGGTTGATGATGTGATATAGGGCTGGGAGCAAATGATCAAGAAAAAACTTTTGAGATGTTTTCAGTGCGGAAAGTTATTTTTATTAAGGCATGTAGACAGGACTTCTGGGCAGAAAGAGCTGCATTGGGATTGTAAGGAGTGATTGATTATATATACTTTTAAGTTGGGAGGGATAGAGATAAAGGAAATTTCCAGAAGGATTTTCCTATGTTAAAGAAGACTTACAGTAGCCTGGGATCAAAAAAAAAAAGTTGCTTTTTGCCTCTAGCCAAGTATTAACGTTAAGGCTTCAGTGAGTTCCTTGAGGAGTGTCATACTCTGTCTGTCTCAAGTTTTTGTCAGTGGGCTGTAAGTTTTATGAACATTTAGTTTTTAGGGCGCCTTTGTGGCTCAAGTTAGCTGTCTGACTTTGGCTCAGGTCATGAACTCACGGCATGAGTTCTGTTCCTGAGTCAGGCTCTGTGCTGACAGCTGAGAGCCTAGAGCTTGCTTCCGACTCTGTTTCCTTTTCTCTCTCTCCCTCCCCCAATTGCGCTCTCTCTCCCTCTCTCTCTCTGTCTCTCAAAAATAAATAAACATTTAAAAAAAAAAAGGGGGGGGTGCCTGGTGGCTCAGTTGGTTAAGCATCCAACTTCAGCTCAGGTCATGATCACAGGATTCATGGGTTTGAACCCGCGTTGGGCTCTGTGCTGACAGCCTAGAGCCTGCAGCTGCTTCGAATTCTGTGTATTTTACTCTGTCTGCTCCTCCCCTTCTCGTGCTCTCTGTCTCTCTCAATCTTAAAAATGAATAAATGTTAAAAATTTTTTTAAAAAGAACATTTAAATTTTTTTAAACTTTATTTTGAGAGAAACAAAGACAGTGTGAGTGGGGGAGGAGGCGAGGTGGTGGGAAGAGAATCCTAAGCAGTCTCCATACTGCCAGTGTAGAACCTGACGTGTGCTTAAACCCATGAACCATGAGATCATGACCTTAGTCCAAATCAAAAGTCAGACATTTAACTGAGTGAGCCAGCCAGGTGGCACAAGGACAGTTTTTAATCTACATTTCTTTTGCCTTTGTTCTCCTCATCAGCAAGATAGTTCTGCTGCTGAACAGCTGCAGTTTTTACTAAATGGTAACTTCTTTTCTTAGTGAATACCATTTGTCAAAAAACCAAACACCATTTGATAGCAAGTAGGTAATTTATTCAGTGGCCAGAGGATGCAGAAAAGGTGCTTATGCTCTAAAGGCACCTTCGTGATTAGGTATCATGATTGTGGTTTGGGCTTAGTTATTAAGGGACTTGTAAGCAAGCTGACCTAGGGCTTATTGGTGAAAGCAGGTTTCAGGGGTGGGGAGCTTCTCAGAATTAGAGTCTGACCTCTTTTCATCCCTTAAGTGGATGCAGTTGGATCTGTCATGATGCTGGTAGGTGTAGTTTTTATATTAATATTATTATTATTTTAAGTACGTGGTAGTGTTGTTTGTTGTTATTATTTCTTCTTTGAAAATATTTAGTTATTAATACAATTAGATGGTAATGATCCCAGAGTCATCTGGAGGGTATTAGCAGCCATCTAAACAGGATGAAACTGGTTGATAACTGGGTCATGGCACTTGTCTGGACCTTGCCATTTCTGGCATCCAACCTTAGTTTCTAGTGACAAGTATCAGTTGCTAAGCAGGACTAGAAAACTGGATTATTGTTCGTTCGTAGCTTTTTAGTGAGTCCCTGGTGAACACAACAAGCTGTTGTGATCTACGCATGGCAGAAGCTTGAGGAATCGACCGTCTGGCAAAACAAAGGACTGCCCTTATTTTTATATGTTTCCTTACTGTGATGCACTGTCACGCCTTGTTTCTCACTATTACTGAGACAGACTCACTCAGCCATGAGTTCATGAGGGTAAACAGCCAATACACCAACAACAATTCTTCACCCATACAACCATTATAATCATCTGTTTTCCATTACAGTATTCAATAAATTTTTTGAGGATTCATCACTTTATTATAAAATGTGTTAGTTGACTTTTCCCAACATTAGGTTAATAACTGTAGCAGGATTCTCGCAGAGAGTCGTGACACTGAGGCTTTTCTTTCAGGAAGCAACTTTATTTCTGCCAGTACCACTCAGTTGACTTTGTACTTGAAAACCTGAGCCCTGAACACCACCTCCTGTAGTGTTTTATGTATTTTCCACTTCTTTGTCTCCCATATATGGTAACATGCAAACATATAGTCTAATGAAGTGGTCTCATGTTACAAGGTCATGAGGGATGTTGTCATGTATGGGTATAATCAGCTTGCCTTATTTTTCCCCCCAAAGAGGGAGGGGTCCCACATTCCCCCCTTTGATATGAGGACCCCTCTATATCTTGAATCAGAGAGCATCATCTTGGTTTGATAGGTGTATATTTTTATAACATTATTATATGAGTGACCGTCCTTTTTCAATTATATCCTCAATGAGATGGAGGCAGACCATACAACCAGGGGAGCTAAGCAGTGTAAGATTAAGCACCCTCTCACAATTAGGAGGATAATTTTTATGAGAGTTTTGAATCACCTGACATTTGAAAACCATCCTTCAAATAACTCCCCAGGGTTCCAGCTGTTCCATGTCTGGACGGGGACATGAGCATCCCTTTATTTGATCTGTGATCTCCTCTAGGACTTTTTCCTCTTCTTCTATATGTAGGCAGCATTTGCTTTAGATTATACTTTTCACAAACCCCTCCCTCTGAGGCAATCAGGTTATCTAAATCCAAGCAATGTTGATAGATGGCATTGTACAATTTGGTTTGCTGCTTGGCTAGTAAGTTAAGAGCTCTGGCAGTTTTATTGGTTATAATTTTTATAACTGCTTATAGTCTGATTATGAGGTTTAGCATGTAAATGGGAGTGCAGTAGCCCTAATACCCATCCTCTGCCCAGGTGGCAGGACCATAATAATGGATTAACTCTTGGGAAGCCATTCGTCATCTTTTTAATTGCCAATTTGCAAGGCACATTGCTTTCTTTGAGTCTCCCAGTCCCCATACATTTGCACTTTCAAATGTGTTCCTCTGGCAAGTGGGAGCAGGAAGAAAGATGGACAGTAGTTTCCAGTACATATGACCCTGACCAGACTGAGGGAAGTATAATATAGGCTGTCCTTCCCCTTATCTAGTACAGTCCACCTGGGATTTGCCATTTGATGGCTGTGTTGACATGGTCTCAGGCCTCTTGAAGATGAGAGAAGTGAGACAAGGGGTAGGAATCTGGCTCAAGATGATTGGGTCCCCCGCCATTGGGTTTTCTTGGGAGTTGAGTTATAATATCTTTGGCCTAGCCATGTTAAGTTTTTAACAGAGACAATGAAGAACTTTTCCCCCACCAGGCAAGACAATTTTTCCCATATAATTGAGCTTTTGAGAAACCAAACCCTGAACTGGGGTATTTTGTTTTACTACAAGGTTTGTGGGGATCTAATTTTCTAGTCACTGATGGCTATTGTTTTCCCGTGTTGCTACCAGTGAAATACCCTATCCACAAAGGGAAGGTGAGCGTTCACGGAAACCTCTCACCACATTTCCAGCCGTCCAGGGTGTCTCAGCCAATCCCATGGCAAAGAGTAGAGCAAGAATCACAGTAATAGTGAGAAACAAGGCGTGACAGTGCATCACAGTAAGGAAACATATAAAAATAAGGGCAGTCCTTTGTTTTGCCAGACGGTCGATTCCTCGAGCTTCTGCCATGCGTAGATCAGTCAGCTTCTGGAGTGGCTAAAGCAGGGCTGCAGTCTCCTGGAGCCTCTGGGCTTGTAGACTCCTTCTTCCGTATGGTCAGCTTGCACAGTGTTGATGGATCAGGAATGCACTCCCACTATGAGATGCCGGCCTCAGTCTCCTGTAGTGATCCAGGAACCCACTCCATAGTAGGGGTGGACAAAATGATAGTGAACGGTCCCCTGCAGAGGAGTTTTAAGGGGTTGGACATTTTGTTTTTTTATCCATATTAGATCTCCTAGTTTATTTTATTTTTTTTTAAATGTTTTATTTATTTTTTAGAGAGACAGCGTGAGCAGGGGAGGGTCAGAGAAAGAGGGAGACACAGACAACGAAGACAGGCTCCAGGCTCTGAGCTAGCTGTCAGCACAGAGCCTGACGCGGGGCTTGAACCCACGAACTGTGAGATCATGATCTGAGCCGAAGCCAGACGCTCAACTGACTGAGCCACCCAGGCGCCCCTAGATCTCCTAGTTTAAATGGGTGAGTTTCTGGTCAGATTTACAGGTTATCGTTTTCTGACCTAGTTGTGAAAGGTGATTAGGGTAGAGCCAAAGGCCCACATTTGTTGTCTTAGGTTTAGATTGTCCCTCTCATGTAGATCTCCCCCTTATGCCCCTGATAATGGGGGGGGGGGGGACCAGTGCAACAGAGATAGCAAGAGCTTATTAGACCTTTAGAAAACCATAGGTAGAAAAAAGTTTTATATATTAATGCTGATAACACTAAAGACAGGTCTATTTTAAATGAGCAAATTAAATCCATTTAAATACCAGTATGTTCCTTTTGTGTCCATTTAAAAGTTTATCAATTTGTTCCCTATTTTCTATTTTTACTTGGGGCACCAGTGGGGAAACCTGATGTTGGTGGTCTTCACTCCATGATCTCTAGGGTGCATGAGATTATCCAGGTGGTGTAGAAAAGGAGGGGAAAGGGGAGGCAAAAGAGGAGAGATACCAGCAGAAGGCAGAGTTAGAGAATTTCCAGTTTTAAATTTTGTCAGGTCAGACAGAGGAGCAGACTCCAGGTTTGGTTTTGTTTTGTTTTGGTGTTTTGTTTTGTTTTGTTTTGTTTTGTTTTGTTTTGTTTTGTTTTGTTTGTTTTCCACTAGTAGAATTAGGGAGTCCATGCCAATTTGGAGAAGATTGGGAAGTTCCCCAAAACAAAAGGATTTTAGCAGCTGCTTTGAAATATTCCTTAATGTCTCTGTTCTGAGGTACAATAACCAGAGACAGGGGCTCTTATTATCACAAGTCATTGACCCAGGAAATGAACAAGGGACAAGTTTCCACACACAGTCACACAGCAACTCCAATCCACTGCCCAGCACCTTGAGTTGCAGCTTCTTTCCTCATACCTTTCGGAACTTCGGTAGCAACTATGGGAGGTGATCAGGCTCTCCTTTTGCCACTTAGGGACAGGTATGCCAAAACGAGCCCGGTTTCTTACCAGTCTGACGGGCAGTGCTCCCTGAGCTGGTTCCTGGGTATCACAGGTTCTGTTGGCACATGTGGGGTCCTCGAACCAGTGTGCAGGGGAGCACTAGTCTCCTGTGGATCAAGCGGTCCTCCAGGCGAGGTTGTGTCTCCCAGCTCCCTGAGGTTCTTAAAGGAGGTGGAAACGCACTGTCTGTGAATCCCAGATGAGTCCCTGAGTAATGTATCAGGTTTCTTGCACGGAGTCTGAGACTGAGGCTTTTCCTTCAAGGAAGCAACTTTATTCCTGCTGGCACTGCTCTGTTGGGTTCATACCTGCGGAACTTGGCCCCGAAACCCACAGGCTGTAGTGTTTTATATATTTTCCACTTCTTTGTCTCCCATATATGGTAACATACAAACACGTATTCTGATTAAGTGGTCTCACGTTACAAAGTCGTGAGGGATGTGGTCATGTATGCATATAACCGGGTTGTCTTTTGTTTTTCTTCCTTTCTTTCCTTATTGAGGGGACTGTAGTGTTTGAGCACATTTAGGGTAGGCTAGGCTGAGCTGTGACATACAGCAGCAGGTTTGGCGTATTAAAGGGATTTTCAGGGGCACCTGGGTGGCTCAGTCGGCTAGGTACTCGACTTCGGCTCAAATCATGATGTTGCAGTCCGTGGGTTTGAACCCCATGTTGGGTTCTGTGCTGACAGCTCAGAGCCTGGAGCCTGCTTTGGATTCTGTGTCTCCTCTCTCTCTGCCCCTTCCCTGCTCACACTCGTCTTTGTCTCTCTCAAAATTAAACATTAAAAAAAATTTGTTGATACTGTTCTGAATGGTTATCTTTTAGATCAGTTGATTAATAATAAAAAAGTGGAAGATTTTATTTTACATTTACTCATATTTACTTTGTGTTTTTTTCATATAGTTTGTGGAGTTATTGACTTCTATAATTTTTTTCTTTTAACATTTTTTTTTTGGTTAAGGCAGTTCCTCTGCGAACAATTTCTGTCAATGTTTGCTTCTTTGAGAAAGTATTTTTCCTTCACTTTTTTTTAGATTTATTTTTGAGAGAGAGAGTGCACGCATATGCCAGATTGGGGAAGGAGCAGTGAGAGGGAGAGAAAAAGAGAGTAAGAGAATCCCAAGCAGGGTCTGCACTCTCAGTCTCCGTTGCAGAGCCTTAAACTCACAAACTGAGATCATGACCTGAACTAAAATCATGAGATGCTTGCTTACTTAACCCATTAATCTACCCAGGCGCCCCTCTCCTTTTATTTTGAATGATAACTGTGCAGTGTACAAAATTCTAGCATCCCCCCCCCCCATTTAAACATACTACTTTCATCTTCTTCCTTATATGGTTTCTGATAGGTTGAATAATTGATATCATTTTCTACCTCCGTCTGTCTTGTTTCTTTCTGGATTGTTTTTTAAAAATCATTTAAGGGTGGCTCAAACTGTTGAATTCCTAACTCTTAATTTTGGCTCAGGTCATGATTTTAGGGCTGTGGAGTTAAGCCCCATGGTGACCACTGTCTGTGCCTTGTGTGGAGCCTCCATAGGATCCCTTCTTTCCCTCTTCCTGTTCCCCACTGTCTCACATTCGAGTGCTCTCTTTCTCAATTAAAAAAAAACTTCTAGTTTCTGTTGTTTGAAAATGATGTGCCTGAGTTTATTTTTTGATTTGGACATTTTTCTTGCTTAGTATTCACTGAGCTTCCTGAATCTGTGATTTATTGTCTGACATTAATCTCAGAGAGAAATTCTCTGTCATTATTATTCCAAATAATTCTTCTGCTATTCTCTCTCTGTTTTACGTTTTGTCCCACAGTCCTTGGATATTATATTGTTTTGTTTTGTTTTGTTTTCTCTCTGGAGATTATTCCCTGCCTTTTGATTTTTGAGGATTCTCCTGATATATTCGGCATCTCAGATATTCTTTCCACAACTGTATCCAGTCCCCTAATAACTTTTGGAAGTTCAGCATTTCTTCTTGATCCTTTGTTGTGATTTCTGTTTCTCTGCTCCCATTGCCCGTCTGTTTTTGCATGCTGTTCTGTTGTTATGCGATTTATCTTTAGCATAGTGTAGTTTTAAATTCTCTGTCTTAGAAATTTAGTTTACCTGGTGTTCAGTTCTAATGCTTGTTCCTTAAATTATTATGTCTTTATGCCTGTGGTATATCTCATAATTTTTTCTTAATGTCTAGATGAGGTGTATCAGTTACAAAGAGCTGCCATAAGTAGGCCGTTAGTAATATGGTGGTAAAGTATAGGGGGAGGGAAAGTGTCTTATTAAAACTTCAGGTTGGAAAGTGAACGCATTTTTCAGTTTCTTTCTCCCCACTTAGATTAGGAGGACTGGGGTAGGCTGGAGTAGGGTATTTCTCTTACTTTACTGAATAGCTAAGCTCTGATTGTAAGTTTGCAGGTTACCTGCTGGTTAACCAGTTTCACCTGAAGGCAAGCTTCTTGAAGAAGACCTTGGTATTCTGGGGTATTTCAGAATATTTTCTTTTTCCCTTCTTTCCAGAATGTTGAGTTTTTTCTGATATTTTATGGGAATCCGGGCCCTTAAAAGTGAGCTTCACCATATTTTGGGTGGGTCCTCTGTGCTGAAGTGCCCCTGAATTTTTTTTAAATCTCAGGCTGTTTGCATGGAGCCTCTAGAAAATAGTCAATTGTAGTTAAGATTTTCCTACCCTGACATTGTTTACTGGAGCGGTTTCTTCTGGACAGTGTCCACTCTGTTAATTCGTGACTTCTTGTAACTAGTTTTCTTTCAATTTTCGTTTTAAAAAGAACCCATTTAGTCATTTAGTTATATCTTAGTCTTGGAATGTAGTGTCTTACAGGAGATGATTCTTATATATACACTAGTGTTTCTAGTCATAAGTTTGGTTATTTAAAAATTTGGATTATTTTCACTTACGATATTATCTGAAAAAACAAGTTTTCCTTGTTAAAACTTTTTTCCCTCTAAGTGTGTAGTGAGGTGCATGAAAGGATTTTAGCTAATGTTTTCAGTTCTGTTGTGATGTCTGGAATTCATAAATATGATTGTTTAAGGTAATAAAAATCCTCAGCATGTTACATATAATATATACAACGTGCTCTTCTGCTTTACTGCTGATATTTTCATTTTACTTTGACTTTCAGGGCAATGTTTGTTGCTAACTATATTTTATTGTAAATGTTTTGCCTGGGATACTTTATACTTTAATGAATACATTAATATATACTCTGATTCCATTGGAATTGTGCTAGAAGTTCCTGTTCTCATCTTAAATTTTTTAAATTGCCACAATTGTAATATGTTTAAGTGATTTTTACTCTTTAACTTTAAAAAATAATTTTAATGTTTGTTTATTTTTGAGAGAGAGAGGGAGGGAAAGGCAGAGAGAGAGGGAGACACTGAATCTGAAGCAGGCTCCAGGCTCTGAGCTGTCAGCACAGAGCCCAACGTGGGGCTCAAACCCATGAACTGTGACATCATGACCTGAGCTGAAGTTGGACATTTAACCAACAGAGCCACCCAGGCGCCCCTACTTTTTTACCTTTTTACTTTACTGTTTCTTTTTAAAAAATTTTCATTTTTAATGTTTGTTTTTGAGAGAGTGAGACAGAGCACGAACAGGGGAGGGGCAGAGAGACAGGAAGACACAGAATATGAAGCAGGCTCCAGTCTCAGCTGTCATCATAGAGCCCAATGCAGGGCTTGACTCATGAGCTGTGCAGTCATGACCTGAGCGGAAGTCAGATGCTTAACTGAGCCACCCAGGTGCCCTTACCTTACTATGCCGTTTTTAAGGCTTGAGAGGAACTACTTTATATGATTCCAATCCTTTTATGCCCTTGGATGGATTAGGGAGCATGAGAATAACCATTTTGAAATTCAGTTGAAGCTAGTAGCCCAAGTAATGTTGATTGTATGAAGGGAAGTATGTATGAATGTCATTTTATTTTTATTAGAAGTGAGTTGCATTTTGAGAAAAAAATTAGAAAATTCATTATAGTATATGATAGCCTTAGAAAATTTCCATGAAGTTTGGTCCATGAAGGAATCCAAATTGTTTGAAGTAATTAACAAGATTGGATCATTTGTTTTAGTGCAAGGATGGAATTTGGTAATGGTTTTGTATACCTGATCTACAGATCATTTATTTCCATTACGTTCATGGGAGTTAGTAGTCTGTAAACTTTCAGTCGTTTGTTTTAAAAAACATTTTTGTTTTTTAATGTTTACGTATATTTGAGAGAGAGAAAGTGTGTTTGCTAGCAGGGAAGAGGAAGTGAAGATGGAGACAGAATCTGAAGTAAGCTCCAGTCTCTGAGCTGTCATCACAGAGCCTGACGTGGGGCTCGAACTCAGTAGCTGTGCAATGATGACATGAGTTGAAGTTGGACACTTAACCCAATGAGCCACCAAGGCGCCCCTGAATTGTTTGGTATTTATAGCACAGTTCAGGGATGCTGGCTTGATGGGCAGCTTATTAAAATTTTTAAATCTTTATTGTGGATTTTCAAATGGGACATAAAAGATTTGCTAATAATTATTTTCCCTTTTGCAGCATTATCTGCATATCAGAAATACTACAGTTTACAGACTGACTACTGGAAGGTTAGTACACATTTGAATGTCAATTTTGTTTTATTTTGGTTCATATTGAACAAATTAAGTAATTTGTAGTAGTAAGTAAAAAAGTACATGGAGAGAGGAAAAGCTACTACTTTCTGTCAGCTATTTTGTATTGAAGTATTTTGTTGTTCATTGGTCTTTTTGTAACATCTTCTTAGTAAGAGATTCTAAGTGTGGTACCTTAATAGAAAATGCAATCAAGAAAAAAAATGCTGTTTCTTAAAATTCAAAGCCGGGAAATAATGAAAGATAGGTGATGGTTTTTTTGAAGATGGTTGTTAGGCTGTATGCTAAGGGGATGATGATGCTTCATTTTTATGTTTTCTCTGTGATTGGAACTCTGGGGAGAATTAAAACTATTTAAGATGGCCGACTTAAATGAAGAATTATATATAAGGATAAATTATCCATTGTGTTAAATCAGTTTAAGCAGTAAAGAGAAACTAGCAGATTAATCTTTAACAGCATGTATACTTTCCAAGTATGCTATAGGTTGCTACATAGATTGCTTTTCAACAATAACTGTCATTATTTTACACGACGAAACAAATTTATCTTGTAATAGGATATAAGCCATAACTCATTTTTAGGCATAATTGGAAATTTTAGGTTACCCCAAATTCATGTTTTAGTCCCTATTTTAAATAAAAGTGGAGTGGAAAGAAACAATGAAAAGACTGAAATCTACTTAATCCATAAATATTGTAATAGATTTATCTACATTTTTAAAAAAATTTTGTTTACACTATTATAGAAATATAATTCAGTCACCTATAGACTACATCCATTCAAAGCTTTAAAATTCAGTGTTCTTTTTTTTTTAAACTTTATTGTTAAATAATTTTCACACCCAACATGGGGTTCAAACTGACAACCCCATAGATCATGAGTTGCATGTTCTTCCAAGTGAGCCAGCCCCCAAGTGGTTTTATTTTTTATATTTTTTGCTTTTTGGTTTGCTTATTTTTTGTTTTTAATTTTTTTAAGTGTGTTTGTTTTGAGAGGGAGAGAGCAGGGGAGGCGGAAGAGAGACAGTTCCAAGCAGGCTCACATTGTTAGTGCAGAGCCTGACGCAGGGCTCAAAGTTAACGAACTGTGAGATCCTGACCTAAGCTGAAATCAAGTCAGAGGCTTAATAGACTGAGCCACCCAGGCACCCCCCAAGTGATTTTTAATTAACAGTGTTGTATAACCATTACCACAGTCAATTTTAGAATATTTTCATCATATGAAAATGAAATCGTGGGCGCACCTGGATGGCTTAGTCAGTTAAGCATCCGACTTGGGCTCAGGTCATGATCTCACATCTTGTGGGTTTGAAACCCGCATCGGGCTCTGTGCTGACAGCTCAGAACCTGGAACTCTGTGTCTCCCTCTGTCTCTGTCCTTCCTCTGCTCATGCTCTGTCTCTCTCTGCTTTTCAATAATAAGTAAATGTTAAAAAAAAAAGAAAGAAAATGAAATCCTGTATACTCTCCCCTAATCGCTCATAAACCTTTCCTTAAGGAACTATTAATTATTTTGTATTACATGTTTGCCTAGTTTGGTCTGGATTTTTCACTTAACAAAATGTTTTCAAAATTCATTGCTACTCTACCTTTTATAGGTAGTACTTAATTTTTTTAAAAATTGTAATTGCTGTACACTTAACGTACAGTGTTAACATTAGTTTCAGGTATATAATATAGGGATTCACAATTCTGAATATTCCTTAATGCTTGTCAGGATAAGTGTGCTCTTAATCCTTTCGCCTGTTTCATTCACTCCCCACCCACCTGTCCTCTGGTAAACATGTTTGTTTTGTATAGTTAAGATTCTCTTTTTAGGTTTGTTCTCTTTTCTCCTCTTCGTTCATTTTTTTGTTGTTGTTTGTTAAATTTCACATATGAAATAGTACGGTATTTGTCTTTCTCTGAGTTAAGTTGCTTACAGTTGTAACCTCTAGATCCATCCATGTTGTTGCACGTGGCAAGATTTTATTTTATTTAAATTTTTTGAATATTTACTCATTTCTGAGAGGCAGAGAGAGACAGAGAGTGGGTAGGGGAGGGCAGAGAGAAAGGGAGACACTGAATCTGAAGCATACTTTAGGCTCTGAGCTGTCAGCACAGAGCCTGATGTGGGGCTCAAACTCCTGAACCGGGAGATCATGACCTGAGCTGAAGTCAGATACTTAACTGACATAGCCACCCAGGTGCCCCCAGATTTTTTTATTTTTAATGACTGAATGATACTTCATTGTATACATATACACACACTTCTTTATCCATTTATCCAGCCACAGACAGTTGGACTGTTTCCATAATTTGGCTATTGTAGATAATGCTGCAAAAAACATTTGGGTACATGTATCCTTTAAATTAGTATTTTTGTATTCTTTAGGCAAATACCCATTACTGCAAGTACTGGATCACGGAGTAGTTCTATTTTTAATTTTAATAAAGGTTATTTTTAACTTTAATAAAGGTTATTTATATTGATAGCACTATCATGGGAGGGACAGAGAGGGAGAGAGAATTCCAAGCAGCCTCCATGCTCAACACAGAGGTCAGTACAGGATTCTGTCCCATGAACCATGATATTATGACTTGAAGATGAAGAGTTGGATGCTTAACCAGTTGAGCCACCCAGGTGCCCCTAATTTTAATATTTTTGAGGAAGCTCCATACTCTTTTCCATAGGGATTGCAGCAGTTTGTATCCCAGCAACAGTGCACAATGGTTCCTTTTTCTCCACATCTTTGCCAAAGCTTGCATTTCATTGAGTTTTTTATTTCAGCCATTCTGATGGTGTGAGGTAGTGTCTTATTGTGGATTTGATTTACATCTCCCTGATGATGAGTGATCTAACATCCTTTTATGGATCTGTTGGCCATTTGTCTTTTTTGGAGTAGTGTTTGTTCATGTCTTCAGCTCATTTTTAAACTGGATTATTTGTGGGGTTTTTTGGTGTTGAGTTGTATAAGTTCTTTATATATGTTGGATACTAACCCTTTATCACATATGTCATTTGCAAATATCTTTTCAAATTTAGTAGGTTACCTTTTTTTTTTTTTTTTGATTGTTTTTCCCTTCATTGTGGAGAAGCCTTTTATTATATGTAGTCTCAATCGTTTATTTTTGCTTTTATTTCTTTCAGGACGCATAACTAGAAAAATACTGTTAAAGCCAATGTCAGAGAAATTCCTGCCTGTGCTATTTACCAGGAATTTTATTATGTTTTCAGACATAACCAACATTTAGATCCTTAATCTATTTTGAGTTTATTTTTGTTTATGGTAAAAGAAAGTTACTCAGTTTTATTCTTTTGCACTAAGAATGTGTTTCAATTTTATTCTTTTGCACATAGTGCAAACAACGCCATTTGTTGTTGACTGCTTTTTTCCTGTTGCTAATTATTGCCCGCCTTTGTCGATGTTTGATTGGCCATCTTATCATGGATTTGTTTCTGGGCTTCCTATCATGTTCATTGATCTATATGTATTTTTTTGTGACCATCCCCTACAGTTTTGATTACTATCTCTGTGTTGTATAATTTGAAATCTGGAATTGTGATAAATGTAGATTGCTTTGGCTGTTCAGCAGACTTTTGTGGTTCCATAAACATTTTAGGATTGTTTGTTTTAGTTCTGGGAAAAATGCTGTTGGTATTTTGATAGTGACTGCATTAAATGTGTAGATTTCATTGGATAGACATTTAACACTTGTTCTTCCAATCCCATGAGCATGGAAAATCTTTCCATTTGTGTCATCTTCATTTTCTTTAGTCAGTGGTTTATAATTTTCAGAGTATAAGTCGTTTGCTTCTTTGGTTAAGTTTATCTTAAATATTTTATTATTTTGTGTGGAATTGTAAATGGAATTATTTACATAATTTCTCTTTCTGCTGCTTCATTATTAGTGTATAGAAATGCAACAGATTTCCCCTTGATATTGTATCTTGTGATTTCATGAATTTATTTTAGTTTTAGTGTTTTTTTTTTTTTGGTGTGTGTGTGGCGTCTTTAGGAGTTTCTTTCTTCTACAGTTCATTTTGAGAGAGAGAGAGAGAGAGCACACGTGTGAGGGGGAAGGAGAGAGAGAGAGAGAGACAGAGACAGAGACAGAGAGACAGAGAGCGAATCACAAGTAGACTCCGTGCCACTAACCCAGAGGGTTTGAATTCAGGAACTGGGAGATCATGACCTGAGCCAAAACCAGGAGTCAGACTCTTAACTGACTTAACCGACTCATCCACCGACACACTCCACGAGTGTGTATGTATATGTGTGTGTTTATGTATCTATATGGTGTCGTGTCGTGTGCAGATAGCGAAGGTTTTACTTCTTCCTTGGTGATCTGGGTCCCTTTTATTTCTTTTAGTTGTCTGATTTCTTGTGACTAGGACTTCTAGTACTGTGTTGACTAATGGATATCTTTGTCTTATTCCTGAGCTTAAAGGAGACGCTTTCAGATTTTCATGTGGGTTTTTCATATGTGGCCTTTATTATGTTGAGGTACAGTTGCTCAAACACAACAATGGTGTTTTGTTTTTTATCATGAATAGATGTTGTACTTTGTCAAATGCTTTTTCTGCCTTACTTGAAATGATCATATGGTTTTTATTTTTTCTCATTGATTTGATGATACATCACACTGATTGGTGAATATTTAGCCACCCTTGAATTGTTGTGGGAATAAGTCCCACTTAATAGCATTGGATGATTTTTTTAAATGTATTGTTGTATTCCATTTGCTGATATTTTATTGTAGATTTTTGCATCCATGTTCATCAAAGATACTCACCTGTGGTTTTTTTCTTGGGTAGTCTTTCTCTGCTTTTGGTATCAGGGTAACACTGGGCTCATAGAATAAATTCAGGTTATCCCCCCTCTTCTATTTTTTGGAATATTTGAGAAGAATAGATATCAACTCTTATTTTTTCCATTAAAAAATGTTTATTTATTTTGAGACAGAGAGAGAGCATGAGCAGGGGAAGGAGGGGCAGAGAGTGAGAGTCCCAAGCGAGGCTTGAACTCATGAACCATGATTATGACCTGAGCCAAAATCAAGAGTCAGGTGCTTTATTGACTGAGCCACCTAGGTACTCAGTATTAACTCTTCTTTAAATGTTTGGTAGACTCTACCTGTGATGCCTTCTAGTCCAGGAATATTTTGGGGAGGGAGTGTTTTGATTTTGATTTAATATCATTGCTGGTTATCAGTCTGTTCGAATTTTCTAATTCTTTCTGCTTTAGTTTTGGGAGGTTATATATTTGTAGGAATTTAACCATTTCTTCTAGGTTGTTTAATTTGTTGGTATGTAATTTTTCCGTGTTCTCTATAGCCCTTTGTATTTCTTTGGTGTTGGTTGTTACTTCTCCTCTTTCATTTTTGATTTTGTGTATTTGTTCCCTCTCTTTTCTATGGGAGAATGTGATTTATCATAAATAAATTTTTTTTTACTATTTTAATCTTTTTTTTTTTTTTTTTTTTTTTTTTTTGACAGGGGAAGGGCAGAAACAGAGGGAGAGCAAGAGAATCTTAAGCAGGTTTCGAGCCCACCCCTCAGAGTCCAAGGTGGAGCTTGATCTCATAACCTGAGGAGATCATGCATGACCTGAGCTGAAATTAAGACTTGAATGTTTGACTGAGCCACTTGGGTGCTCTTCATGGTTTATCAGTTTGTTGGTGTTTTCAAGGAACCAACTTCTGATTTCATTGATCTTTTCAATTTGATTTTTTTTATATCATTTATTTTTTTTCTCATTTTTATTACTTCCTCCTTTCTCCTGTTTTTGGGTTTTCCTTGTTTTTTTTTTTTTTTTTTTCTCTCTAGCTTCTTTAGGTGTAGGGTTAGGTTTTTTTCTTGAGATTTTGGTTCTTGAAATAGGCCTGTATTGATATAAACTTCCCTTTCTGAACAGTTTTGCTTCATCTCAGAGGTTTTGGACTGTTATTTGATTTTCATTTGTTTCATGTATTTTTTTGATTTCCTCCTAATTTATGTGTCACCCATTCATTGTTTTTAGTAGCCTGTTATTTAACGTCTCTGTATTTGTGCCTTCTCCAGAATTTTTCCTTTGGTTACTTTCTAGTTTCATAGCATTATGGTCAGAGAAGTTGTATGTATGACGTTGATTGTTTTTGAATTTATTGAAACTTGTTTTATGGCCTACTATGTGATCTGTTCTGGAGAATGTCCCATATGCACTTGAAAAGAATATGTATCCTGCTGTTTTAGAATGGGTTGCTTTGAATATCTGTTAAGACCATCTGGTCCAGTGGTCATATAAAGTCATTGCTTTCTTGTGGATTATATGTTTGGATGATCTATTGATGTGAATGGGGTTTTTAAGTCCCCTTCTATTATTATCTTTGTTTCAGTTACTTCCTTTATTTTGTTAATAACTGTTTTATGTATTTGGGTGCTCTCATGATGGGTGCATAATACTTACAATTGCTTAATTTTTTGTTCTGTTTATTATTGTGTAGTGTCTTTTGTTTCTTGTTACAGTCTTTTTTGTGAGATCTCTTTTGTCCTATACAAGTAATGCTACCCCCTGTTTCTTTTTCACATCCATTTACATTGTAAGTGCTTCTCCATTTCTTAACTTTCAGTCTGCTTGTTTTTAGGTCTGAAATAAGTCTCGAGTATATAGATAGGTTTTGTTTTTTTATCTACTCTGTCAGCCTATCCCTTTTACTTGGAATGTTCAGGCCTTTACCTTTAAAGTTATTATAGGGATATCTGGGTGGCTCTGTCGGTTGGGTGTCTGACTCTTGGTTTTAGCTCAGGTCATGATCCCGGTGTCAAGATCAAGCCCTACTTCAGGGTCTGTTCACTGATAGATGGAACCTGCTTTGGACTCTCTTTCTTTCCTTCTCTCTCTGTGCCCTACTCTCTTGTGCTCTCTAAATAAGTGAAGTTAAAAACATTTTTAAGTCATTATTGATAGGTGTATATTACCATTTTGTTACTGTTTTGTGGTTAGTTTTGTGGTTCTTCTGTGTTCCTTTCTTCCTTTGCTCTCTTCTTTTTGATTATTGGTTTTCTTTAGAGATATACTTGGATTCCTTTTTATTTTTTTCATGCCTTTTACTGGTTTTTGATTTGCGATTAACGTTAGGCTTGTATATAATATCCTTTGCATATATTTGGGCAGTTTGTTGGTGGCTGATATTTGACCCCATTCTTCTTCTTCTCCTTTCTCTCCTTCTTCTCCTTCCTTCTTCCTTCCTCCTTCTCCTTCTCCTTCTCCTTCTTTCTCCTTCTCCTTCTTCTCCTTCTCCTCCTCTTCTTCCTCCTCCTCCTCCTCCCCCTCCTCCTCCCCCTCCCCTCTCTCTCCTCTCCCTCCCCACTTTTATTTATTTTCAAGAAGGGACAGGGAGGTGCAGAGAGAGAGAGAGAGAGAGAGGAAGAAAATAGAATGAAGCAGGCTCCAGGCTCTGAGCTGTCAGCACAGAGCCCAAAATGGGGCTCAAACTCAGTGAATCATGAGATCGTGACTTGAGCCAAAGTTGGATGCTCAACTGACTGAGCCACCCAGTCGCCACAGTTTGACCCTATTCTTTACTCTTTGACCCCCAAATTTAGGTGTATGGTGTCATAATTGTACATCCTTCTATTTTGTGAATCCTTAACTGGTTTTTACAGATATTCTTGTTTTTACTGATTTTGTGATTCTACTTTTCTTAGATTCTTTTGTTAACACTCAGAATCCTCTTTAATGTTCTAAAATTTATTTTTGTAATCTCTACACCCAATGGGGGACTGAATTTAAGACCTTGAGATTAAGGGTCACATGTTCTTCCCACTGAGTCAGCCAGATGCCCCAACACTTTATTTGTTTGTTTTTTTGTTAGGTTCCCTTTCCTCTCTGTTTTCTTTGTAGGATCCCTATAATGTGGGTGTGACTGCAGTTGAAGGTGTTGCTGACTTCCCAAAGTCTGTTTTCATTTTAAATAGTTTTTTTCTCTCATAGTTTTTTTCAGTTTCATTAGTTTTCATTACTTTATCTTTCAGTTATTAATTCATTCTTCTTCTTTTTCTATTCTTTTAAATTTAAATTTAAATTTCTAGTCTTTTAAATTTCATTTATTTTGTTTTTCCTCTATGATTTATTTTTAATATCTTTAAGTTGTCTCACGCTCCCCACTCTTTTGTTCTGTTCAGTGAGTATCATAATAACCATTAATTTAAATTCTCTGTCAGACATATTAGTTATATTTGTTTCATGTAAGTCTCCTGCTGGAATTTGTCTTATTCTTTCATTTGGGAGATGTTGCTTCTTGTCATTTTGCTTAACTCTCTGTATCTGTTTATTTGTGTTAAGAAAGTGTGATACATTTTGTTCTCCTGTAACTAGTCGCCTTATGAAGAAGAGTTCTGTAGACCCAAGCACTATAGTGTCTTCTGTTCACCAAGAACTGACACTGCAGGATGGTTTTCTTCGTTTTGTATGCATCTCTTCAGTTGAGTTCCTTTTCTCTTCAGTTCAGTTGTCTACAGCGGCTCTCTTCATCTCTTATGGATTGTATGGTCTTTGTGGTGTTGATGGGCTAGTATGGGGCTGCTTTGAGCTTGACTTAAGTCAGACCAGGTATTTGTGAGAGTTGCAGTAGTACCTAACCTCAGTATACTTAACTGTGTTTTCTCTTTTGAAGTTTTGTGTGTGTGGGCGCGGCCTATACTCTCTTTTGTAGCTCACTGTTGGGGTTCAGTGGACTAGTGTGAGTGGTTATTTTTTCCTGTTCCCAGGCAGGACTGTCTCTGGATAGGTGCTGGCACCTCTTGCGACTCATTGCACAATGCCTGTGACCCGTTGTTTTGGATGAACTCATTCCAAGAACATATTGGAGGGGGCAGATTGGCAAAGTGTGGAGGTGGATGGTGCTGTTAGCAAGTTACGTAGTTGTTTTCTAACCACTTCTTACCACTGGCCCATTGTTTATGGTGGGATGAGTGGGTGGGGGCATTGGTGACTGTGTTTCTTTGTTCCTGAAGGAGTCTCCCAGTAATCTCTGTCCTGCCCAGGGCATGCTGTGAGATTAATAAGTAATTCTTGGGTCCCCAGGCATCTTTCAGATGGCTGTGTTTATCCTGTAAATCCCTGGACTGTTTGTTTTGTTGTCTTGTTAATGGAGGGGACTCATCTTTTCCTCTTGTAGACCTGAATTTTAAGATTTCAGGTTTTAAGTCCAACTGTTGTTAGACCTTCTGCAATTTGGCCATCTGGTTTTCAAAGGCAAGTGTTATGAGTACTGTTCTTCCCTGTTTGGGCTTTCTGGTGTGTTTCTATCCCTATCTCACCCAGAAGTATTCCTTACTCTAACAGATCTTCTTGTGTCTGTTTAATTCCCTGCCAGGTCTCCACCCTTCCTGCCCTCTTCTTCCTTGTGGCCTCTGCTCTGTAATTAGTTGTGGAGTTTATTCTGCTGTCTTTGGGTCATTTTCTGGGTTATTTACACCAATGTGAATATATCTGTAGGACAGGTGAGTGAGTGTAGGGTCCTTCATTTCCATCTCCCCTGGAAGGTGACTTAATTTTTTTAATAGCCGGTTCGTATAATTGGATATTTACCTTATTTTCTGTAGATGGACATATACTATCTATCTCTCATATCTTGGTGATAATGAATCATGCTATTGTGAACAGTTGTGAACTTGCTTTTGTTTGGATACATGTTTTTATTTCTTCTGGAATAGAGTAGACACTAAAAGGTTAGATAGTAATTAAAAGCTTTTAAATGATCTGTAAGGATAATTTGCATACTGCGTGAATCATGTTACATTCTCCCACTCCATTTGGAAGATCCCAATTCCTCCATAATCTTAACACTGATTTCTATCTTTTCAAAATTTTTATCCTAATGTGTGTGAAGTAGTTTGCCCCTGAAGTTTCTTTTTCTGTTGCCCTTATGACAACATGTTTAAGCATCTTTCTGTTTATTGACCATTTGTGTATATTTTTTAAGAGTCATGTCTCTAGGGGCGCCTGGGGGCTCAGTTGGTTGACTGTCTGACTTTGGCTCAGTTCATGATCTTATAGCTCATGAGTTCCAGCCCCGTGTCTGGTTCTGTGCTGACAGCTCAGACCTTGGAACCTGATTCAGGTTCTGTCTCCATCTTTCTGAAATTAAAAAACAAAAAACAAAACACAAAAAACATTAAAAGAAAATAAAAGAGAAAGATGTCTATTCAGGTTTTTTGCACAATTTTAATTAGTTTTCTCTTTTTTTTAAAGTCTGTTTTTTCAGAGAGAGAGAGCAGGGAGCATTGGAGAGAGGGAGAGAGAATCCTAAGCAGGCTCCACACTGTCAGCAACAGAGCCTATTGCAGGGCTTGAACTCACAAACCATAAGATCATGACCTCAGCTGAAACCGAGTCAGATGCTCAACTGACTGAGACACAGATGCACCCCTTAATTATTTTTCTTTAATACTGAGTTGCCAGAGTTGTTTATTTATCTGATTGACTTGTGGTTATTTTCTCCTATTCTGTACATTGTCTTTTCACATGCAGTAGAACTCTTTAAAGCACAAAACTTCTTCCCCTTATATGTGTTTTCTTTCCTTCTGTCACTGTATGCTTTTGGGCTTGTATACCCATTTAACAATCCATAGCCATAAAAATTTATACCTGTTTTTTTTCTTTTAAGAGTTTAATAGTTGTATCTTTTACATCTTTCATCATTTTGTTAGTTTTTGTATGTGGTGTGAGGACAGGTTCCAACTATATTCTTTTGCATTTGGATATTTATTTCTCCCAGTACTGTTTGTTCAGAAGAAAACTTTTTCCCATTTGGACGGTCTTGACACCACTAACAAAGTCTCTTGGCCTTAGATATGTGAGTTTACTTTTAGACTTTCAGTTTGATTTTATTTATATTTTCCCTTTTTTTAATATCACACTGCATTGTATTTTTAAATCTGTTTATATTGTTGAATCGAAATTTTGTGTCGTAGACAGCAGATAGTAGACTATTTTATTATGTGTTATTGTTTTTGTAATTTTTCTTTTTTTTAAATTTATTAACTCTTAAAAATTTATGTCCAGTTAGTTAATATATAGGTCAATAATGACTTCAAGAATAGAATTAGGTGATTCATCACCTACATATAAATCTAGTACTCATCCCAACATGTGTCCTCCTTAATGGCCCTTGCTCATTTAGCACCCACCACCCCAAAACTTCTCCAGCAACCCTCAGTTTGTTCTCTGTATTTAAGAATCTCTTATGGTTTGTTCCCCTCCCTGTTTTTATACTGCTTTTGCTTCCCTTTCCTTATGTTCATCTATTTGTATCTTAAAGTCTTCATACGAGTGAAATTCTATACTTCTCTTTTTCTAATTTTCTTTAACATTATATACTCTAGTTCCAATTTTACTTTAAAAATGTTCATTCTATGACTTGTATTATAAATTTTATATTCTGCAACTTACTGAATTGTTTATCAATTCTAATAGTTTCTGTGAGTTATTTTGTATTTCCTGTAAGATCATGTCATCTGCAGGTATAGTTATAGTAGTAAGTACTGTTCCAATTTGGATGCTTTTGCTTGTTTCCTCTCTTTTTTCTTAACTCCTTCCCCTTCTTTTTTACCATCATTACTTGAACCTGGTCTCTAATAAAATGTTAAGAACAAATGTTGAGAGCAGGCATTTCTGTCTTGTTTCTGATTTGAAGAGGGAAACCTGTCATTTTTCACCAAGTATGATGTTAGGTGTGGGGGGTTATTCTTAGTTATCCTTTATCAGGGTAAGATGATCTCTCTTATTCAGTTGTGTTTTTTCATCATGAAAATGATGTTATATTTGGTCAAATTCCTTTATTGTATGTGTGTGTCTTTTTTAGATTATGATTCCTTGTTTGAGTCATTGGTTATTTAAGGAGTATAGTCAATTTCAACGTTTTTGGGGTTGTTTTAACATTTCATTACATTTTGTTCAAAGAACATACAGGAATATAATGTTCAAGAACGTTCTTGAACAAAAGGGGTTAGAGAGGCACTGCCACTGTGCTTTCGAAAAGCTGTGTATAACTTTTGACTTCCCTTAAAAGCTAACTGCTAATAGGTAGCTTGAAGGATTATTAGTAATACGGTTTATTAACACCTATTTTGTATATATTACATACTAAATTCTTACAATCAAATCTAGCTTACAATCAAATAAGCTAGAAAAAGAAAATGTTATTAAGAAAATCACAAGGAGGAGAAAATACATTAGGAGTACTGTAATTACTTATGAAAAAAGAAATCCAGGTAAGCGGATCCACATAATTCAAAGTCGTATTTTGAAGGTCAGTTGAACATTCTTTCAGTTCCTTTTTATACAGATTTATTTTATGGCATCAGATGTGGTTTATACTAGAGAATGTACACAAGAAGAATGTATATTCTGTTTTTGTTGGGTTAAAATGTTTTCTAAATATATGTTAAGTTTACTGGGTTTAAACTTTTGTTCAAGTTGCCTGTTGATCTTTAGTTCTGTCTGTGTTGAATATGAGATTGAAGTGTTCAACAGTTGATGAATTGCTTACTTTTGTAGGTTTTTGGGTCATGTATTCTGGTGATGTCTTGTTTGGTGCCCATTATGTTTAAAATTTTGTCTTTAGTGAATAAATTCTTTTATTTTTTGTTTCAACTTTTTGGAGATATAACTGATAGAACATTGTTTAACTTGTTGAAAGAATACATGAACATGTGTATTTAAGATGTATAATGTGTTGGTTTGTTACAGTTACGTTGCAGTATGTTTGACACTCTAGCACTAAACTAATACCTTCCTCATGTTTATAACTACTTTTTTTTTTTTTTTTTTTGTATTGAGAACATAAAGTTTACCAACTTAACTGTCAGATCTCTAATTCAGAGATTGATATGTTCACTGTCCTGGTTAATTTTCAGTAATTTACTTTGTTTTGAAGTATTAAACTTTGTATTAGTATAGATATTCCAGAATTTTTCTTATTGCTGTTTTTATGATCTCTTGCTGTTTTTTTTTAAATTTGTAATCTGTGCCTTTGAATGTAAAGTATGTCTTCTGAAGACAGTACATAGTTACAGATTTAATTTCATACATTGTGATAATTTGTATATTCTGATTGTTTAATCCCACGTGATATTGTTACCATTCATATAGTGGATTTACATCAGGCTTTTTACTCTTTGTATGTCTTTTACCTCAGTGCCCAGGTTCTTGCTTACTTTTGCATAAAGCTAATTTTTATTTATTTTCATTTTTTTAAATGTTTTGTTTACTTTGAGAGAGAGTGTGCCCATGAGTGTGGGAGGGGCAAAGAGGGAGAGAGAATCTGAAGCAGTCTCCACACACAACACAGAACCTGACTCGGGGTTTGATACCACAACTGTGATCTCAAGACCTGAGCTGAAGTCAAAAGTTGGAGGTTTACGTGACTGAGCCACCCAGGTGTCCCAAATCTTTAAACATAATTTAATTTATTTATATTTCTTCATTTTATTTTTTTGAGTTATTTCATTGGTGGTGACTGTGGTGGTGACTTCTTGAGTTATTTCACATTTTTGAGTATCCTTTTGAGTTACTGCATAAGTGGGGACTTAATATGTACATGATTTACCCATGTGCATATAAAATTATGAATTGACTTATTAGATTTATACTAATTTATTCCTTAAAATGTAGGAGCAGATATTCTTAGGTATATCACTTTTTATGTATTTTTATAAATAGTGTGCCAATAAATGTTGCATTTTCAACATTTTCATTATTGTCATGTACAGGTTACATAATAGTACATTGTTACAATATTAATTTATATAATTGTCACCTTTTATAAAAGAAAGACTGTATATTTGCCTTTTGTTTATCCTTTTAAATTTTCACCCCTCCTTCCCCCCTTTTTTAAAATTCTTATTTCTGATTCTCTTAATTTGTTTTGTATGTTTCATTTACCATCAGGAGTCATGGCTTTAGCCCAGTACAGCTTGGTCCCACTTAACCCCATTTGTTTTGTAATTAGTAACAAATTACTGATATACATTAGGTTAAAAATATAGTTCCATAGAGGTTGTGTAAACAGTTGGTTTTTAACTCAGGAGAAGAAAAGAGATGTAATGTATGTTGTGTTCTGTAATTGGATTTATTACCTTTACCTTTTTGGCCCTTTTTGTTATTGTCGTTTTTGTGGGGGTGTTTTGTGTGTGGGGAACTTAAAAATTATTGACTTAGGCTCTTGCTGTAAGTCTGAAGAGGTTTATTAGAATTGTCATGAGGTGTTTGCAGTGAATTCTCCTTTTTTTAAAATTTGCAATTATCTATTTAACCTTAATTGTGGAATGAGTTTTGCCTAGGAAAGAAGATTCTTGGAGTGCCTGGGTGGCTTAGTCGGTTAAGCGTCCGACTTCAGCTCAGGTCATGATCTTGCTGTCTGTGAGTTCGAGTTTCACATTGGGCTCTGTGGTGACAGCAGAGCCTGGAGCCTGTCTTCCTTTCTCTCTGCCCCTCCCCCACTCACATTGTGTTACTCTCTTTCTCAAATAATAAATAAACATTAAAAAATATTAAAGATTCATGGTTGACTGTTTTCTTAGAGGCAATACGTTAAAGTAAAACAATTTTTTAATATTTATTTTTGAGAGAGAGAGAGAGAGAGAGACACTGAGTATGAGGGGAGGAGCGACAGAGAGAGAGGAGGCACAGAACCCAAAGGAGGCTACAGCCTCTGAGCTGTCAGCACAGAGCCCAACACAGGGCTCAAACCCAGGAGATGTGAGATCATGACCTGACCTGAAGTCGGACACCTAGACACCCCTTTTTGAGCAATTTGAATGTTATCACCATATCTGAGGAGAATTCTCAGTCAGTCCAGTTGTTTTTCGGGGGCGGGGAGGTGCTAAGTGATTATTTGTTTCTTTGTTGTTACTTTCAAGATATACTTGTCTTTGTTATCTGACATTTTTCACAAAAATGTGTCTGTGACTCTTCCTTTTTCCTACTATATGTTAGTTGAGTTTATTGATGTGTAAATTAACGTTTGCCCTGAAACTTGGACATTTTCCAGCTATTTATTGTTGAATATTTTTTCTTTTCCCTTCTTTTTTCTTTTAGCATTCTCATTACACATGTGTTGGTGCATTTCATGGCCTGCCACCTATCTCTGAAGCTTTTACTTTGTTTGTTGATTTTTCTCTATTCTGTGGATGTAAAATCTCTACTATATACACTTGAGTTATTTTATTTTATTTTAGAGACAGCATGTGAGTGGGGTGAAGGGCAGAGGGAGGGGGGAGAGAGAGAGAGAGACAGAGACAGAGAGACAGAGAGACAGAGAGACAGAGAGAGACAGAGCTGAGCATGGAGTTTGACATGAACTCTCTTGATCCTGGGATCATGACCTGAGCCAAAATCAAGTCTGATACTCAACTGACTGAGCCACCCATTTGCCCCTCAGATTAGGTTTTTAAAAGGCTCTCAGGGCTAGAAAGTAAAGCCAAGAACTTATCACCACATTTTGCTGCATTATATAGTTTTGGTTGGATTCCTTTTTCTAGGGTTCTTGAAACTATCCTGAGGTTACTGTGACTGCCAGGAAGACCTTCCTTAACCTCAGCTCTAAAGTGGGGAACACAATAAACCAGGTTCAGGCTGCTTTTGCCAAAGTGGGTTCTATAAGCATTGGCTTCTTAATATTCCTTAAAGTCCTGGGATTCTCAGATCATATGTTATTTAATATATCTTAATTTTAAATGTGACATTCCAGTCAAATTTTTTGTAATATTACCAGTGTTTCCAATCATGTTCTTTACAAGGAGAAGAGGTTCTTTCTGAATTTATACAAATAATTATTCCCATAAGGATAAGGGTACTTAATAATAGTTTTCAAATTGTAGAAGATCAGGTATGGATGAAAAATAATTTTTTTTGTTCACAAAGGATTACTTATGGGATTGCAATGAGTTATATATAGTTTAAGAGTTTAAGTTACTGGATATAAATATTTAAGAAACAATGTTTCTTACAAATTCATCAATAATTATAATGATCCTCCCCAGTTTATTGAAAGCCACTTGTTCTGAGTTTACTAGAGTTTGCAGGTTTATGACTCTGTTAGCTTCTTCCTTATTTTTGGAAATTCTTATTCAGAGCTTGAGGTCCTGTACCAGGATTCTTGCAGAGTCATGACACCGAGGCTCTTCTTTCCAGTAAGCAACTTTATTCCACCCAGCATTGCTCAGTTGGGTTTGTATCCAAAGAACTGAGCCCGAATGCCCTGTGGCATAGTTTTTTAATATATTTTTTTACTTCTTTGTTTCCCATTTATGGTAACACACAAACATGTAGTCTGATTAAGTGGTCTCAGTTTATAAGGTCGTGAGGTAATAGCAAGGTTGCCTCAAGGTTTTTTTTTCTTTTTCTTTTGTCTTTCCGTAGGGAGGTAACCCTACCACTTTCCCCCGTTTGATGCTCAGACCCCTCTATTTAGGGTCAAAGAGCGTCATTTTGGTTTAATGGTTTATATTTTATAACATCATTACATGAGTGGCAATCTTTTTAAAATGATGGCCTCAGTGAGACTGGAGGCAGACCATACAACCAGGGGAGCTAATAAGAAGGGTGAGATTAAGCACCCTCCTAAAATTAGGAGGATAATTTTCATGAGAGTTTTGAATCACCTGACATTTGAAAACCATTCTCCAAATAACTCTCCAGGGTTCCAGCTGTTCCAGGTCTGGACGGGGACGTGAGCAGCCCTTTTTATTTGATCTGTGATCTCCTCTAGGACTTTTTCCTCCTCATCTATCTGTAGGTAGCAGTTGGTCAGGTTAAAATTTCCACAAATGCCTCTCTCAGAAGCAAGCATGTAATCTAAGGCCAAGCAATGTTGATAGATGGCATTGTACATTTTGGTTTGTTGCTTGGCTAGTAAATTAAGAGCTCTGGCAGTTTCATTGATTATAGTTTTTACAAGTGCTTGCAGTCTAATTATGAGGTTTAGCATGTAAATGGGAGTGCAGTAGCCCCAATACCCATCCTCTGCCCAGGTGGCAGGGCCATAATAATGGATTATACACTCCGGAGGCCATTCATCATCTTTTAAATTGTTGACTTGTAAATCATGCTGTTCTGTTGTTTTTTGTTTGGTCTCCCTGTCCCCATACATTTGGACTCCCAAAATGTTTCCCTCTGGCAATTGGGAGCAGGAAGACAGATGGATGAATAGTTTTCAGCACATATGCCTCTGACCACACTGAGAGAAGTACTATATAGGCTCTCCTTTCACATATCTAACATTGTCCACTTGGGACCTACCATTTGATGGCTATGTTGACATTGTATGAGGCCTCTCGGAGATGAGAGAAGTTAGGCAAGGGGTGGGGATCTGGCTCAAGGTGATCTGGGGTCCTCCACCATTGAGTTTTTCAGGCAGTACTGGGTTATAAAATCTTTGGCCTAGGCATGTTAAATTTTAAGAGACAAAGATGAACTTCTTTCTCAATAGGCAAGACCATTTTTTCCCCAATAATTGAACTTTTCAGAAGTCAAACCCTGGTAGTAGGCCTGGGGTATTTTGTTTTATTATAAGGTTTGTGGGGATCTAATTTTCTAGTCACTGATGGCTATTGTTTTCCCATGTTGCTACCAGTGAAATACCCTATCTACAAAGGGAAGGTGATCGTTCACAGAAACCTCTCACCACATTTCCAGCCGTCCAGGGCGTCTCAGCCAATCCCATGGCAAAGAGTAGAGCAAGAATCACAGTAATAGTGAGAAACAAGGCGTGACAGTGCATCACAGTAAGGAAACATATAAAAATAAGGGCAGTCTTTTGTTTCAGCAGAAGGTCGATTCCTTCTGCCATGCATAGATCAGTCAGCTTCTGGAGTGGCTAAAGCAGGGCTGCAGTCTCCTGGAGCCTCTGGGCTTGTAGACTCCTTCTTCCGTATGGTCAGCTTGCACAGCGTTGATGGATCAGGAATGCACTCCCACTATGAGATGCCGGCCTCAGTCTCCTGTAGTGATCCAGGAACCCACTCCATAGTAGGGATGGACAAAATGATAGTGAACGGGCCCCTGCAGAGGAGTTTTAAGGGGTTGGACATTTCATTCCTTTATCTTTATTGCATCTCCTGGTTTAAAGGGGTGAGCATCTCACGTCAGATTCACAGGTAATCATGCCCTGACCCGGGGTGAAAGGTGGTTAGGATAAAGCCAAGGGCCCACATCTGCTGTCTTAGGGTTAGATTGTTTCTCTCATTTAGATCCCCCCACTTATGCCCCTGATAATGGGGGAAGGGCACCCATAAATGATTTGATAAAGGTAGAACTCCATCTGTTTTGTTTTTTTTAGCCTCCCACTTCAGCTGCAGTCAGCCTCCCTGGAGGTCTCTTATCTCTCCCTCTCTAATATTACCCCCTTCCCTATTTATTTTTCCCCTGGAACAGGGCCTGAAACTGCTGTTGGGGAACAGGGATGATGACCGTTCTGGCTTCTTCAAGTTGATAGGAGACGGTGTAGGGGTACAGCAGTTAGAGTCTACCCAAGGGTTAGTTGAGTGGCCCACAGTAGGTTTTCCAGGAAGGCTGGCAGGCATGAGGCGGCATAAACATTTGCAGACACACAGAGAAAAACACAAAGTAACGATTATTCTGACCAGCAAGATGACATCTTAAGATCATGTCTACAGTTTCCAAACCTGTCAGACAATATAGGAGAGACCCTAACTTTGTAAACAACATATGTCAGGGAATCTCTCATCACCCAGATGATGGAGAAGCAGGAGCAGTAAGTAATCAATGGTGGCTCTTTTTTCAAGGGTTTGGACCAAAGTATAAAAAAAATTTTTTTTAAAGCACATAATGTTTATGAGCTGTTTAGAGTTTTGCTGAGTATAAGTACACAGTCTGCTCTATTTTGAGGTGTAAAACTTTTCCAAGAGCTAGGAGTTCTACTAGAGAAAGTCAGGGCACCCATTTACCATTATTTACTTGTAAATTTTTAGGTAAGCCAAACCTGGATATTATTTTATAAAGCAGAATCTTTATTACTTTTTCTGTGCCTTTTCTATCTTGTAGGGGGAAATCCTTTGCCCAGTTAGTAAAAGTATTAACCCATACAAACAGATAGATGTTGAAATTCCTTTGACCTTGGCATAGGAGTGAAACCTAATTGGCAGTCTTTCCTGGATAGTCTCCAGTCTTGATTGCTTGGGAGAGTCAAGTTTGTATTCGAAAGGATTGTTCCTAAGATAAACCTCACAGGCTGATACTACTTGCAGAACTGTCCTTGACAATTTTTTTTTTCAATAAACATTCTTTGGGCCATTTGATAAGTTTTGTCCCTCCCTAAGTGAAAGGCCTGATATTGTGTTTTAATGATCTGTAGCTCTTTGAGTTTTGTAGTAGTAGTTGTCTTTCCCTGTTGTAACTATTCCAAGGACTGGAGACACTGTCTAAGAGTCAGACCCCTGTTCATTTTCTTGGGAGAGTAGGTGGTTTTGAGTCTTCTTTAATAATTGATAGAGCAGGCAAACTATTTTCCTGAATGCTGGTATTTACAGCCAACCATATCT
This sequence comes from Cryptoprocta ferox, assembly GCA_028646485.1. NCBI lineage: Eukaryota > Metazoa > Chordata > Mammalia > Carnivora > Eupleridae > Cryptoprocta > Cryptoprocta ferox. The sequence continues at coordinate 187,799 of JAQQST010000022.1, read as the reverse complement.
AGTAATTCCCCAAAACTCGACTAATTGTTTATCTGTCCTGGGGTTAGTAACACCATAGTCTCTATTTTAGTTATACTGCCCTTTTCTAGCAAGTGAGTAAGGCTCTCTGGCATTATCAGGAAAGAATGGGGAAAATTAGGTTATATACATCCCAGGAGCTGAAAGAAGAATTTAGTTAGAAGTTTTCCAGAGATGCCTGTAACCGTCATGCTGCCTTTGTTGGCCTAGATTGGAAAAGAGGACTGAAAAGGTAGCTCTGGTGTTAAGAAGGAAATCAACCAGTTTTCCTTCTATATTTAGAGTTACCGGAGGCTCTGGGGTTCTGATAGACAGTCGGTTTAGGGTAGCCACAGTGAAGAGCCCCATGCCCTGTTTAGATAACACTGGTTATCTGAGCCCTCACAGAGAGAGGTCCCCAAGGGCTTTCAGATCTCCAATGATTGTCTCCTTAAGGGGCATGGCTCAGTTTGGTGGCCTCTGAGGATGTTTTCATTTGTGTGCTCTCAACAGCCATATAAATGGCACTCAGTGCCAGGACCTTGAGAGTTCTGGTCTGACATAATACATAATACACAAAGCCACAACTAAGACCTTAGATTTTTTTTTCAGGCTCCTTTTCTGTTTGTTGGTTGGTTGGCTGGTTGGTTGGTTTTTTATTCTTATTCCCTTTTGATCTTGGTTGTTATATACCCAATTGGCAGCTCTTAAGAGCTCCCCAGGGTCCCTTCAAGGCCAACAGACAATGTTTGCGTTTTCTCTGAATATCTAGGGCTGATTGAGTGACAGATTTGTCCTTTAAAATCATCTCAGCCTTAGGGGTGTGTGTGTGGGGGGGGACGGATAGCCATATATTTAATGAGAGCCTCCCTCAACCTCTCCAGGAAGGCTACTGGGCTCCCATTTTGTGTTTGTAAAATAGTGGCTAATTTACCATAAGGAAGGGCTAAATCTGAGATTTCCTTAATTTTTTCTAAACATCTGTCTCGTTAAGAATCTGGTTTAACAAAAGCCTTATATCTTTCCAGGTCAAGTTAAAAACATACGTAATATTCTGAAAAGCCTCTATATACTTACCTGATCAGAAAATATATCTAGATCTCCTTTTATCTGTCTTAAACCTTGTAGTGTAAAGTTTTTTTCTTCTGGCATTCTAGCTTCTTGTAAGGGAAACATGCTTATTACATTATGGGGAGGGCCTGGATAAGGTGGGGAGCAGGGAGCAGAACTGTATTTTTGTTTATATAGATTGAGGACCTGAGGAGGAGGAGGTTGAGGTGGAAGAGTTCCCTTCTTCCTGCTCTGGTCTGTTTTGGATACAGATAAGGGGCCCTTAATTGTTTCCCATCCTGATTGGTGGACTTCAGAAAGAGTTGCCATTAAAGTAGGATCCACCTTATATTGCTTAAATATATCTCGATTTTTCCCTTAAGGTCTCAAAACAATGAACATAGGGGAATTCTCCCCCATTTTCCTTCACATGTGCAAAACATGTCCAATTGTAGGATAATATTGTTACTGATATTTCCTTCTGGGGGCCAGGTTTCTTCTTCCAGTTTGTTTTGGGGCCAAGCCTTTGTGCAAAAGAAAATGAATCATAATGTATTCTAAAGGAGAAATGGCTTTGGTTGGGAATTCCCCATCTCTAGGAAAAAGGAAGAAAGTTGTCCCTTATCTCAGTTTCCTACAGCTGGGCAGGAGAAACTTCATCTCCTGGCCCCTCATTTTGGCTGGCTGTGTGACTGGGATCCAAAAGCCCTGTCAGTCTCAAGGTGCTGGAAGTAGTCATTCTTAGGCAGACTTGACCCTACTCCTGACCTGGTCTTTTCCTGTTTTTTCTTACCCCTCCATTTCCCACCTACAGTACCTTGGGGGTATGGACTGTGACCAAGCAAGACTTTCCTGGTTGTTGTAGGATGCACTTAATTTTATTTTGGCCCAGTTGTAACTTACGCAATGATCATTGGCCATTGAGGGTAGAGGTTTAAAGGTCCAAAGTCAAGGTCTGTTCCCCTGCCTTTTTCAGCAGTACCTGCACAAATACGTTTCAGCCACATGGGTATCCATTTTTGGCATACAGTTGGCTAAGTTTAGTTAGATGGCTCTGATGTATCTTAGTAAAAGCCCTTAATATATCATCCATCACTTATATGGCAGAGGCATCCATTCCTCTGGTAAAGAGGAGCAACACAAATGGGGAGGATTTGGAGGCCAGCATCAAGGGTATTGCCATTATTTTCCCAGACTTTGGATCGTAGGAGGAGGAATTTTAATTTTAAGACCCAGTGTACTTTTAAAATCCATTTATGTTAACCTTAGTTCATCCTTACCACACATAAAATTTCTTTTTAAAGATTTTCCTTCAGGAACCTTCTGCAACTTTTCTTTGCATTTAGATTTTGTCCCAAGCCATTTCTCTCCAAATAACCAGTTTCGTTTAGGACAAAATTACTTTTTTTTAAACTTCAACAAAAATATATTTCCATTTATTTTATGTTTCTTTCATATCTCCTACTTTTCTATATTCAGAGTTGCTTTTCTTATTTTTATCAGTTTTAACTACATTTAGCAGAATTTTAACTCTTAGGAGCTTTTGTCTACAGTGAAAACTAAGTAGTAACCAGTTGTGAACTCTATGTTACATCAGAATATTTATAGATGGCAAACTTAGGAATCCATTAAGCATAAAACATGTTTTCCCACAGATCCAAATATACTTAGTTTCTCTGCAACAAGTCAGAAGCACAAACCTACATCTAGAAATTGGTGCTTTAGCCTCTTATTTCATTAGATATCCAGTGAATTCAATCTCAATTTATCATGCAAGCAAAACTTTAATGTTTCAGGTTACCAGAGACTTTGAAACCTATCTTAACAATTACCCATGAAAACTTTGAGACAGACAAAATTAACCATCACTTTAAGTCATCCTTTTGTTAACAGATTGGAACAGAGGTAACATGAGCTTATTTTGGTCTTCAGCAAATCTAGGTAGAATAAAAGTTGGTTTCTTTTAGTATGGATAAACATTGTCTATATCAAATCAAACTTAGATTAGCTTAAACACTGAATACATTTAACTTGAATTCCTGTAAGACAGTTTGTTCCCCATGGTTAATTTTTACCTGGTATATTGGTGGGGAAATCTGATGTTGGTGGTCTTTGCTCCCCAACATGTATGGTGGGAGGAGTAGCTGATGGTGCCTGAGGCATTGAGGAGCCAGTTATGCAGGCAGTCCCCTTGTGGTGCAGACATGGAAGGGAGGGAAGGAAAGGCAGAAGGGGAGAGGTGCCAGCAGAAGGCGGGGAAAGAGAATTCCCAGTTTTAAATCTTGTCAGCTCAGAGGAGCAGACTCCAGGTTGTTTGGTTTTGTTCTCTACCAGTGGAATTAGGCAGTGTATGTCCTTCAGGAGAAGACAGGTAACTTCCCCAAAACAAAAGGAGTTTCAGCAGCTGCTTGGGAATATTTGCTAAAGTCCTCGTTCTGAAGTAGAATAACCAGAGACAGCTGACTCTAATTATCATAGTCATTGATCCTGGAAATGAAGGAGAGATAAGTCCCCATATACAGTCACATGCGACTTCAACCTGTTACCCAGCGCCCAGTGCCTTAGAGTTGCAGCTTCATTCCTCTTTCCTTGTGGAATTACTAGTGCAATTCCAGGTGAGCCTGGGAGATGATCAGGCTCCCTTGTCTGCCTCTTACGGACAGGTCTGCCAGAATGAACTCGGGTTCTTACCAGTCTGACGGGCAGCATTCCCTCGGTTCCTGGGCCTCACTGGTTCCTGGGCCTCATGGGTTCCATCAGTGTGCACGGGTTCCTTGCCCAGGTGCTCTCAGAGGGTTACTCTCATGTGGATCATAAGGTCATATGCCTCCAGATGAACCCGTCTCTCTTGGCTCTCTCTGAGCTGTCAGCACAGAGCCTGACACGGGGCTCGAACTCTTTAACTGGGAGATCATTACCTGACCTGAAGTTGGATGCTTAACTGACTGAGCCATCTTGGCGCCCCTGAAGATCTGTTTTTAATTCTTTAATTCATTCACTGTATTCTTCAGTTTTAAGGTTTTTGTTAATTCTCTTTTCTTTTTTTAAAAATTATTTTTAACATTTATTCATTTTTGAGAGAGAGATAAGAATGTGAGTTGGGGAGGGGTAGAGGAAGAGGGAGACCCAGAATTCCAAGACAGGCTCCAGGCTCTGAGCTGGCAGCACAGAGCCCGACGTGGGGCTCGACCCCCATGAGCAGTGAGATCACGACCTGAGCCAAAGTCAGATGCTTAACGGATTGAGCCACCCAGGTGTCCCAGTTGTTTCTCTTTTCAGCTTCTCATTTTTTTCATGACTTCTTTTCCCAGTTTCATTTAATTGTCTTTGAGTATGTTCTGGTAGTTTATTAACCTCTGTAAGAGGATTATTCTGAATTATTTGTCCTATAATTCACATATCTGTTCTTTAGGGTCAGTTATTGAAGTTTCAGAGCCTTTTTTTGGTGCTGTCATGTTACCTCGTTCTTAATTATACTTAACTCTACATTTCTGTCTGTGAGTTTGAGTAAGAGCGGTCTAATTTCCCAGACATCACCGGTTTGGCATAGGTAGTCTTTCACCATTTAAGTAAGCTCGGATTTCTAGACAGGCCTCCTTGGGGCTTACTGTCAGAGTTTGTTTTTTGATGGGCTGTTGCTTGAGCTTTAAGGAGAGCTATCTCTGTTCTTCAATGGTTGGAACTAACAACTGGACTCTCTTTTGTGTGTACAGTCACAGTATGGTCCAAGTTTCACATGTTCTCCCCACAAATCCTTTGAGATGAGACCTGAGTAGACTGCTCTGAAAGGCACCCGCCGTGCTAGGGAAGGTAGATGTCCACTTTGGATTCTCTTTTGCCTACTGGAGAAATGTTTTCCAGCTGGAGCCTTGTTGGTATATTCTGGCTTGGTCGTACGGAAGTAGTCAGAGGGTTTGTTGTTCCTTTTGTGCTTTAATGCATCCTTCTCCGTCTCTGTGGCTCAGGGATGTGGTTTAGTCTCTACTCCTGTGTTTTTGGATGTTCACCCTCTTTATGGATACTTGGAAGTCACTTTTCTCATGAGGGGGAAGTCTGGTATCACCTATGTTGCATCCTGATGATGTTACCTTGGCACCAGTTAACTATTACCTTCAAAATTTTGACTTCTCTTCCCTATGATCTTACGCTTTGTTGCCAAATGTTAGTGGCAAAGGGAGGCATGTTTCTAGATGCTATAAAACTGCTGCCTGGCTATTTGGACTCCTCATTTCCTCAATTTGAATTAACAGGGAAGGAAGGGTGTTTCTTTTCTAGAGTGGTGATTTATCTTGATATGCAAGGGAAATTCACTCCTGCATGTAATAAAGAGTATGTGTGCAGTACAATATATCCCTTACAGCATCTCTTAAAATTACTGTGCCTTATGATATAAGGTCAGTGGAAAACTGCAAAAGCATAATCAAGGGTGGAATAGTAATGGCCCAGACCTATCAGGAATGGTTGGTATAATCCTAGCAGGTAAAGAAAGTTGAAGCACTTTTCTGGTAGCAAAGGGATTGTCGAGTCGTTAACTGAAGAAGGTAGTTAACAAATACCAGGTATGATCATGACTACAGCACTGAGGACTTTGTCAAGTGTGTTAAGCATGTATTTTTTTCTTCCTTTTCTTATTCTCTGTGATACAATGTACTACTTATGGATATTATATCATAATGTTTAAGCTACAGGGTATTGAGAAGTGATTATATTGCTGAAAGTTTTTATGTCCCCTTCTGGAGAAGGAGCTACCCTATTTTTGGTTGTGTACACAATAATCGTGTCATGTCAGGCTTCAGAATTAGGCCCTTGTGTTTATTTTGTTTTTCTTTCTTTTTTAGAGATTACGTTTGATTTCAGGAGATATGTATGATGTATGGGTGCTTGTGGACTTCTTATGGTTAATTTTATCTGATGTCCCTGTTTGGGTCCAAGTGTCTTTTCAGACATTCTGAGTATGGCTTTGAGGTTGTTTCTGGATGAGATTAACATGAATATACTGGCTAAAGCTGATTACCCTCCTTAGTATAGGTGAGCCTCTATCAGTTAAAGCCCTATCTAGTATAAAAAAGTTGACCATCCTACTATGATCATGGAGTCAAATTTGACCTACCTTCTGCTACTGAATTTATTAAAATACAGCTATGCCTATACAAAAAAGAAAAGAAAAGAAGACCATCCTGTGAATAAGTCTTTGAACTGGGATATCTATAGCTTACTGATTTTGTGCTGTAATTAAAACATCAACTTAACTGTTTCCTACTTGACTATTCAGATCTTTGTTGTCAGCTCTTTGTTGTCACCTATTGAGTCAGCTCCCTGTAATAAACCACACATACATATATGAATACATATGCACACTCTTCCCACTTTCTTGGTTCTGTTTCTGTGGGGATCCTTCATGTGACATTATTTAACCCTTTGCAGTAAAATGTACAAACCTTATTCTGAGATAAATATTTAATTCATAAAATTATTTTTCATGTGTATTACTGCTAAATTTAGTTTACTTTTTATCATTATATATTTTAAAGAACATACGTTCAAAAATTGTCAATTTTGGAGCTTGGCAAATTTATCTTAATGGACTTGGCTGAAATTTTAGGTTTTATTGGCTATATTTGGTTTCTGTCATTTACTCTTCTGTGAGTAAACTTGTAAAACAGTTAAACCTGTTTTTAGGTCTGTAGTTCTTTGAAAAATACTGTGAGCTGTTTGGATGCTGAGCCATTTTTTTCTCATCTGGCTCTAATATATCTAGTCACAAATGCATAATTTCTGTTCCTTTTCTTGGAGAAGTTACACATTTCTTATTGTTGTCTTTGTCTTTCTCCTTAAGAAATACATCATTTTAAAATTAGTTCTGGAAATATTCACAGCCTGTTTAACAACTGCTTCTTTTTTTTGCAGTGGTCCTGAGAGGCTCATGAATGTTGAACTCCAGACTTAGGTGATTTGGGGTGGCAGGTTTTTTTTTTTTTAACTCCTACTTAAAATTTTTTAAAATATTTATTTGTTTTTGAGAGACAGAGCATGAGCGGGGGAGGTATACAAATACAAGTAGTATTTGTGATGGACACTTTGACAAATTATAAATCCTCTGACCCTCACTTGTTTCTGATTAATACAGAGACTTTTATAAATTATATGTTTTATAGAAAATTATTTCTAATCTTCAAGATAGATGTAAAAATGACAAGAGATCCATGTATGGCTTTTTATGGTGTCCTTTTGCATAGACCCATGATGTGTCTGTGACAGTACTAGTGAGATTTTCCTTTGGAGAGGGTACACTGACATTATTTGGATGTGTTGCTCTTATGCTGCTTCTCTACAACCTTGTTAGTACTTGTTTTTGTCTTTTTTATTTTTGCCATCTTAGGTAGGTGGAGATATTTTGCTGTGATTTCAGTTTTCATTCCTGTGAAGGGTAATGATACCACTTTTCAAATACATATTTGGCATTTAAAGATTTATTTTTATTTATTGAAATGTATTTGATCTGTAATACTGTAAATTAACATGTACATATGTTAATTTCATACATATATATTGTAGTAGGATTGTCATTGTAGCAATAATATTTCACACTGTGTAATTATCATTTTTTTTGGTAATTGGACTAATTCCTCTTTTTTTTTTTTTTTTTTTTACTTTTTTAAATGTTTATTTTTGAGAGGGAGAGAGAATATGAGTTGGGGAGGGACAGAGAGAGAGGGATACAGAGAATCCCAAGCAGGTTCCCAACTGTCCACACAGAGACCCAAGAGGGGTTCAAACTCAAAAACTGTGACATCATGAGCTGAAGCAAGATGCTTAATCATCTGAGCCACCCAGGGGCCCTGGTTAGAATAGTCAACAAGTCTCTGATTTTGTCTCTTAGCAAGTTTGTTGATTATAATACAATATGCTTCTCTGTGTTTACTGTTCACTAGATTTTTAAGGGTTCTTTTTCTACCCATTGGTAGTTTGAAACAAAACCTGCTGTATTCCATTCACCTCCCTTCCTCTGGTGACCACCACTTACTCAGTGTTTTAACAATTTTCGCTTTTTTGATACCACACATTACACCATGCTGTGCTTGTTTTTTTCTGACAGTGCTACTTTTACTTGCTACCTATATTGTTACAAATGGGAGGATGCACTTTCTTCGGGCTGTATAATAATGCACTATATATACATATACTGCATCTTATATATTCATCTGTTGATAGTACCTTAGGTTGTTTTCATATCTTGGCTATTGTGAGTAATGTTGCACTGAACATGGGAGTACGTATATATCCTTTAAATGCCCTGTTTTCATTTTCTTTGGATAAATACCTTAATGATGGAATTGCTTGATCATATGGTAGATCTATTTTTAATTTTTTAAAACATACTCTGTATTGTTTTCCATGTGGTTAAACCAATTTATATTTCCACCAACAGTGTACAAGCTTTCCTTTTTACATCCTTGCGAACATTTTTTTGTATCTTGACCTTTTCATGATAGCCATTCAAAGAGGTGTAAACGTGGTATTTCCTTGTGGTATTGAATTGTACCTCCTTGATTAGATGTTGAGCATCTGTATTGTCTTGGTCATTTAAATGTCTTCTTTGGAAAAATGTTTATTAGTTCGTATGCCCATTTTTAATTAGATTCTTTTTTGTTAAGTTTATGTCAGCTCTTTATTATGGATGTTAATTCCTTACCAGATTCATGGTTTGCAGAAATTACCTGCCATTCTGTAGGTTACCTTTTCATGTTTTTAATTCTTTTGTTGTGCAGAAGCTTTTACATTTGATGTAGTCCTACTTGTTGAGTTCTACTTTTGTTGTGTGTGCTTTTCATGTCAACCCAAGAAATCTTTGTCAAAATCAGTGTCAAGGGGCTGCTTCTCTGTATTTTATTTCAGGAGTTTTAGGGTATTAAGTACTAGGTGTTATGTTTACATCTTTGATTGATTTCATATTAATGTTGGGGAATACTGTAAGATAGATGTCCAATTTTAGTTCTTCATATATTTATCCATTTTTTTCAACCCTACTTGTTGAAGGCACAGTACTTTTGTCATCAGATGTTCATAGCTCCCTGATTGAATAATCGTAAATGTGGGGGGATTAATTTTCAGCTCTCTGTTCTGTTACCTTGGTCTGCAGTTCTATTTTTATGCTGGTACCCTACTGCTTTTATTACTGTGGCTTTGTAGTATGCTGTAGTTTGAAAGTAGGAAGTGTTATACCTCCTGCTTTGTTTATTCTCTGGATTACTTGGGTTGTTTGGGTTTTCTTTTTTTGTGATTTCACATAAATTTTAAGATTATAAATTACATTATTTTCACTTTGGGTTCATTTAAAAGAACCTGAAAATACTTACTTCCTTTTTTTAAATTGTTTATTTCTTTTTGAGAGAGAGAGAGAAAGAGAGAGAACGAGCAGGGCAACAACAGAGAGGTGGGGTGGGGGGACAGCAGGCTCTGTGCTGAAACCATAGAGCCTGATGAGGTCTCAAACTCATGAGCCATAAGATCATGACCTTAGCCAAAGTCAGGTGCTTATATAACTGAGCCATGTAGGTGCCTCAAAATTGAAAGTATTTCTTCAAGTAGTTTGGTTTTTCTGCATTGCATGTTATTGATGAGTTCATTGTTTTTTTTAGGTGAATTATCTAATATATGGTAGAATTTTCAGAACATAAAAGCATCTTATGTACCAGATTTCTAATAAATAATCTAAGAAATAGCTGTAAAAACTTTTACTATGAAAAAAATTTTTTTTAACAGAATGCTGCCTTTTTATATGGCCTTGGTTTGGTTTACTTCTACTACAATGCATTTCACTGGTAAGTTGATTTAAACCACATGTTTCCACTTATGTGTGTGTGAGTGTGTGTATGACAAACAAATAATATTTTTACATAGCTGTGATAACTTGTGGGACCCCTTAAACTGAAGATAAGAACATGAAGTCAGAAGGGAGATATATTAGTACAGGTTGAAAATACTGCTTTAATATGTGCATGACATTGTTTGATGGTGAAAGTTGAATGTTAGTTTGATAACTTATCTTAAAGTGATATCTGTATAGTTTGCAAAAAACTCCCGTACCTTTTAAAATGCTTTGTAATAAATGTATATGAAAACTAAACTTTAGAAATAGGAACCTAGGCAAAATAACTTACTAAAAACATGTAGTGTGTTCGTGTGTCCTTAATTATGGTATATATGGTATCTGTATCTTTTTGTGGTAAAAGGAAATTGAGTTTGGAAACACATAAGATCGTAAGTAGTGACCTTTGTGGAGTTTAGAGGATACAGTACAATTGGCACGTGAACAAACACGTTTGAACTGCGCGGGTGGTCTTTACATGGTATATTATGGTACTTTTAAGTGTATTTTCTCTTCCTTATGATTTCCTTAATATTTTGTTTTCTGTACTTTATTGTAAGAATGTATTTTGTAATACATATACAAAATGTGTGTTAATTGAATTTTTATGGTATCGACAAGGATTCCAGTCAACACTATGCTATTAATAATTAAGGTTTTGGGGAGTAAAAAGTTACAACTGGATTTTCTTGTTGCTCTGGGAGCTTTCCCCTAACCCCTACATTATTCAGGGGTCAGTAGACTTTTTTTTTTTTGTTTGTTTCATGTCATATTCCTTTTTGAGGAAGTAATAATTTACATAGTTCAAATACTAAAAAATATTCAAAATTTATCCAGCATATTTGGGTTTTCTCCATTAATAAAAAAATTTTAAAAAGACTAAATAATTAAGATGATACAGAATTAGACAAAGGTAAAGTGATAGACACATGAAGGTTGAAGTAGATTAGGAAAATCAGAAGCAGTCCCACTAACATAGGTCCTTGATTTATGATAAAGGAGGTACTGCATTCCTATTAAGGTAAGATAGTTTACAGAAAAGACTGTACTGTGGGAATTCCCTATGGAAGAAGTAATACCAGCCCCTGTCTATATCACATTATTCTAATAACAGATTCCAAGTGGACTGTAAACAAAAATGTAATAGGCAAAATGAAGTTTCTACAAGTAGATCTTTATGGAGAAGTATAGAATGACGATTAACACCCTTACCTTCTTGACCTTTTAAAAACTTTTCTATTATCCTATTTCAGAAAAATTTAAAAAATGGTTATTTTCACTGAAAATGTTATTAAACCTTAATTCTTGAATGCTCTGTGAATATCAAGGAATAATCCGACTGAGTTTCCAATCTTTTTCTAATTTTAAAATGTTCATTCATCATGTTTTTAGAAAGTTGTAATTTCTGTCCAAGTTGTGTAATCAGAATGTTTCCTGAAGTGCCAAGGAAAATACATGTAAAAACTAAAATTTTAGATTCTTTTGTCTATATTTCAGGGCAATTAAAGCATTTCAGGAGGTGCTTTATGTTGATCCCAGCTTTTGTCGAGCCAAGGAAATTCATTTACGACTTGGGCTTATGTTCAAAGTGAACACAGACTATGAATCTAGTTTAAAGGTAGGTGCCTTGGGTTTTTCCTAGAAGCACACTATTCTGTGTATGTGTTGCTAAGTTTTAAGTGTTGAGAAACATTGGAATTTATATTACCACTATAAAAAAAAGAACTAATTTAGGATATAAATTAAAAGGTTAAAAAAAAAGGTTGAATTTCAGGGTACAAATTAGATTTGATGCTAAGATTTGCAAGATAATTTTTTAGTGCTTTTTTTATTTTCTTCGTTTGTTTTTATTTTGTCTTAAAAAGTGTTTTAAAGTTTGTGATCTGGAAACAGTAAGGCTTTTATTACATTTGAGCATGTAAAGCACTGACCATCATAAAGATGAAGAGTGGTTATTGATGAAATGCCAGTAATCTGATCATTGGCTAGTCTTTCATATGAGACTTCTTTCATATGATTAGAAGTCTAGTCAGTTCTAATAGCATGACACGTGTCATAAAAAAATTCTGTAATAGATTCTTTTCTGCTAAAACTTATGACTGCTGGTTGGTGTGTATAAATATTTCTGTGAGAAAAAACACGTTATTGTTAAATATGTTAATTCTAATGGAAATGCGATTTGTCAAAACCTTTCATTTTTCAGAGTTTCTTGGTTTTGTCATTTTATGTCTTCTGAGGTTATTAATGGGATTATCTTTGTAGACAAAAGTTTTGCTCTCTGAAGGAATTCAAGTTTCTGAAGAAAAGCATTAGGTTTTGTCAATTTATGACCATTTAGAATGTTTGCTTTTTCCTGACATAGATCTATTATGGAATATCTTCGTTACAAAAATGTGCGTGACTTTATATAGTAGGACTTGGTCTGAACTCACCTACATGGAAATGTTATTTAAATGATAAATGTTACTTAAAAAATGCGTGTGATCGGATGTTCCTTAAACCACCTTTAATTGTCAGTGATTTGCTGAAGGTCATTGGATTTAGAAAACAGTTGTATTTATGGTTATAGTTTATTTGTCAAAGGAGAAAGCACAAAGTAGAGTCCAGGAGAGACAAGAGCCCTATTTATAGTCTCCCATTGTGGAGTCATGTGAATAGCACTTATTTCCCTTGTGATGTGTGATCACACACACATAATATTGCCAACCAGCAATGTTAACCCAGGCCTTTCCAGGTTTTTATTTCTGTCTGCCTGCCTGCCTGCCTGCCTGCCTGCCTGCCTGCCTGCCTATCTATCTATCTATCTATCTATCTATCTATCTATCTATCTATCTATCTATCTATCTATCATCTATCTATCTATCTATCTATCTATCTATCTATCTATCTATCTATCTATCTATCTATCATCTATCTATCTATCTATCTATCT
>JAQQST010000022.1:63671-174451 GCA_028646485.1 Cryptoprocta ferox | reverse complement strand
ATCTATCATCTATCTATCTATCTATCATCTATCTATATCTATCTATCTATCTATCTATCTATCTATCTATCTATCTATCTATCATCTATCTATCATGTATCAAACTTCCTCTCTCTCTCCCTCTGTCTCCCTCTGCCTCCCTCTGCCTCTCTCTCTCTCTCTCTCTCTCTCTCAGGTTTTTTTGTTGTTAATTTTTGTTTTTTGGGGGTTTGGTTTGGTAGGTGTTCTGTGGAAACATACTGAAGGGCAAAAGAAAAACAGCAAAACATTTTTTCTCAATATGGAATATGTATATAAAAATAGTGGAGAAAAGATTAACTGAATAATAATACAGTGGTTAGTATTAAAATCTCTGGATCCTAAGTTGCAATTTAGTGATTTGGCAGTATTTACTACAATATCCTTTATTTAGGCAGAAAAGGGTTAAGTATTCACTAGTTAATTTACTTAAGAGTAAATTACTTAACTGATACATATGAAAAACAGTCTTCTATATGCTTTTACTTCCTTAGGCTTAGGTAAAGAGTTCCAAACATTCAGATGATTTTGATTTTAATAAAAATGTCTTAGATACATGCATGTAGCTTTTTCTGTGCACTTCTTTCCTTTACTGCTGACTGTTTTGTGATGCTAATATCATTTGTATAGAAAGGATATTGAGATGTTTCTTACATTTATCTTTTTGTTAGTTTGTATAGGTCATTTGATTTTTATTTCGTCCTGGCATTTGCTTTTTAAGTTTTCCTTTTTAATAGAAATATGCCTTGTCTGTTGTTGGGACAGTTCTAAGACCGTTGTAGCCGTCATTAATTCAGGATAAAGAATTTTTATTTTTTAAAAATAGTTTATTTATTTCATTTATTTTTGAAAGAGAGAGAGAGAGCAAGCAGGGGAGGGGAAGAGAGCGAGGGACACAGAATCCCAAGCAGGCTCCATGCTGTCAGTGGAAAGCCTGAGATGGGCCCTGATCTCATGAACTACAAGAACTACAAGATCATGATCTGATATAAAACCAAGGGTCAGAAGCTTAACCATTCAGCCACCCAGGCACTGCAGAATGAGAAATTTTTATATTTTATGATATAATTACTTAGTGTTTAAAATGAAACTATGAATCATTCATAAGTTGGACTGTAGTAATTAGTCTAGCCAGGTATAAAACCACTGTACTATTACCATGGTGTTTCCTGGTATAGTGTATTAGTGTAGACCTTAAATCCTAACTCAAGTTGGTTCAAATATAGTAAAAACGTTAATAGCTCTTATGCTAGGAATTCCAGGCTTCAAGATTTATTGATTTAGTTGTTTTAGATATGTCATCAAGATCCATATTGTCTTTTGTTATCTGTTGGTGTTTCCACCTTTGCTATAGGATAGTTACCAGATGTGAAAAGAGTAGATTCTTTCTTATTCTATTTATATTCACTATTTTGTGGCTTCCTGAATTCCTACCCATAGTAAGTGCTCAGCAAAGGTATGATCATCATTCTGATCTTCATATGATGTGGGAGAATAGAATGTAGCCTCTTTTTAGTGTCTTGAAGTCTTAAAAATAACTTTGTTTTGAAATAACTTTACTTATGTATTTTTTAAATGTTTGTATATTTTTGAGGAGCGAGAGAGCATGAGCCAGGCGAGGGGCATAGAGAGAGTGGAGGGGGTGGGGAGCAGAGAGAGAATCCCAAGCAGACCCTGCACAAGTGCAGAGCCCAGTGTGGGGCTTGATCTCAGCAAATATGAGACCATGACCTGATCCAAAATCAAGAGCTGGGTGCTCAGCTGAATAAGCCACCCAGGTGCCCTTTGAAAAAACTTTTTAAAAATCTGCAAGGGACTTTACGTTGCTTCTCACTGGCCAGATGTAGGTTAACTTATTTTCTATCAGAAGGGATGGGATTACTAATAGATCCATTAATGAAGAAATTCTAATTGTCCAAGAGGTATGTAGAGTGGGTAAGTCAAGTTTAAGTCAATTTCAGTTCAGATCTTTCAGAACCTACCTTGTTGTTTCCCCTTAAATCCATGTGGGATACAGTATATTTTATATGTTCTAATTACTAAGTTATTTAAAATTTTTTAAATGTTTATTTTTGACATAGAGCGAGGGTGGGGAGGGGCAGAGAGAGAGGGGGTCAAAGAATCAGAAGCAGGCTCAGGTGGCTCGGACCATAAACTGTGAGATCATGACCTGAGTTGAAGTCTGATGCTCAACTGACTGACCACGCAGTTGCACCTTTTCATTAAGTTATTTAAATAAAATAGTCCTGTCTTTTATCATGCACATCCATACATTATCAGACCTCCTTTTTTCATTTCTCTTCCTGAAAACAGCCAAAAGTGTCTCTGAAACAGAGTGATTCACTTTTAGTGTAGTGTAAAGAGCCATTAAGGTAGCAAATTTCATTTTATTTATTTATCTATCTGTTGATTTATTTACTTTTGCAATTTTCATTTTAAAATGAAATTTTAATATTTATGGCATTATGCCACATAATGCTATATCTTCACCTTGCTAAGATGATTTAAGGTGATTTATTTACTTTGACAGAGGGACTGGAAGTGTGCAGAGGGGCAGAAAGAAGGATAGATAATCCCCAGCAGACTCCACAAAAATTGGACACTTAACCAACTAAGCCATCCAGGAGCCCCACTTTGCTCAGATGTGTTAATAATTCTCATCCATACTCTATCTTTATATCTCGAATAACTGCACATACTTTGTAAGACTGCTGTAGTGCATAAGTAAGGTATATGAAAATGTCTGGCAGATAGAACAATAGATTTTTTATTTAAGGCCTTTTAAAAGTTCTCTTTTCTATTCTGTAAAATTCTTCTAATGGGAGACACAATGTATTATAGCAGTTCTGCATTCCAGTTCCATTTTCCATTCATAGGATTTCATCTATCCCCAAAAAAGTGATACTTAGCACTATTTTCAGTTATATGGTCTTATTCAATTAAATGACAAACAGAATTTTAACGTGTTCAGTAAGTGGTAGAAATTTGTGAACTTAGACTAATCCTATATATGAGCTATTCTACTCCAGAATAGTAACACCTGCCTCAGATTTTGTTGTTTTCACTTTTACCTTCTTCTGTTTCCCTGGGAACATTTTGTTGTTTCCTTACTTGAGTGATAGTAAGATTTTACTCATTACCTCTTAATTTAAGTGATACTAATGTACTTTATAACAATATATATTTAAAGCATTATCATTACTTCAATAAAAATAGACATTTTGACAAATAGGTTTTTATAATGGTAGTAACTTCTATATACTGTTAAACTGTTAAAATGGATTCTTTGGAATAAGTACAATATAAGCAGAATAGTGTTAAAGAATTTATATTCTTCAGAAATCATCTTAATTTCATGGATATATAGATAGGATTGTCTCCTGATATTTTGCTAATGTGTATAAAGCTAGTTTCCTTAAACATAAACCAATAGCAGAACTGTTGGATTTTTAAAGGATTATGAGTGTGTTCATGTGTATTTGTGTATGAACCTTGGGATCTTTGCCTGGCATACTTATACACTGAAAATAAGAAATACTGACTTAAGGAGCAAATATTAAAGGAGTAATAAACATGAGCATTAAAGCATCATTCATTGCAGCCAAGACGGAAGAGCGAATTCATGGGTTTTATTTTACTATTTTATCCAGTATACCAATACCTTCACAAAATATTTTACCAATTCATTTTGCATTGTTCACTGGGGACTTATTAGGAGTTGTAGAGCATTATTCTGGGATAATTTAACAGAGCCTGGTAAATTACTTTATTTCTAAAAGATTTCACAGCTGCACCTGTTCATTTACAAATTATTTGTGGCTCTTTTGGGGCTAACATGTCAAAGTTATGTCAGAGACTATATATTCTGCAAAATAGAAAATATTTATTTTCTAGGTCTTTACTGTGTTATGGTTGTTGAAAGCCAAGTTCTGTTTCAAATGACTGTTTATCCTATCTTCACTGACAAGATACTTGGGTCTACTGTGAACAACAACATACTACATACATGTTATATACATGTATCAAGAACATAACACCACAGATTATATAGTAGATGGAAAGAACTTTGAATATAAGAAACCTCATTCTCTTTCTCTCTCTCTCTCTATTGTTTTTGCTGGCACCGATTAAATGGCCACCTTTACTAGTTTGTTTCACACTTCAGTTAGTGGTCTAATTCTGCTTTTTTGTATTACATAGATATAAATTTCTAGAAAAATGAAATAAAATAAAAATTTTATTTTATTTTAAATTTTCTTAATGTTTATTTACTTTTGAGAGACAGAGAGACAGAGCGTTAGCAGGGGAAGGGCAGAGAGAGAACAGACACAGACTCTGAAGCAGGCTCCAGGCTCTGAGCTGTCAGCACTGAGCATGACGCGGGGCTTGAACTCATGAACCACAAGATCATGACCGGAGCCGAAGTCGGCCACTTAACCGACTGAGCTACCCAGGCGCCCTGAAAATTTTAGATTTACAAAGTATAAACTCAACTTTTAAAAAATTGTTTGACTGTTTTATTTACTTTTGAGACAGAGTGTGAGACGGAAGGGTCAGAGCGAGAGGGAGAAACAGAGCCTGAAGCAGGCTCCAGGCTCTGAGCTGTCAGCACAGAGCCCATTGCAGGGCTCACACCAACTAACAGTGAGATCATGACCTGAAATGAAGTCAGATAATTAACTTACTGAGGCACCCAGGCGCCCAAACCCCAACTTTTTAAAAAAGATTTTATTAGTATTATTTTTTAAAGTTTTTGTATTTATTTTGAGAGGGACAGAGACCTCACAGGTGGGAGAAAGTAAGAGAGAAGGAGAGACGGAGAGAGAATCCAAAGCAGGTCTGGCTGCCAGACCAGAGCCTGATGGGGGAATTAAATCCACGAAGCTACAAGATCCATTACCTGAGCCAAAACCAAGAGTCAGATGCTCAACGGATGAGCCACTCAGATGCCCCAGTATAAACCCAACTTTTTAATTTTAGTGGCAGAATTACATTTTACTACATATAATGGAAAAAACAGAACATTGAAAATTAAAAAGTAAAATTTATAGGTTCATTCATATTAAGGTATCTAATATATACTCCTCTTTTTATCCACATAACGTTTTGTTTAGTATCACAGTACAACACTCAGTATGTAATGGTTATTCAAAGATTTTATAACAGGAAGAAACTATTTTGACAAAGTGGTGGCTGGAAATTAAGATACTATAAAGCATTCAACTTTTATGAAGCAAATAATGCTGGGTTTTTTTCAGATACTTTTTTAGTAGCAGTTTCCAATAGTTTCTTCTGTTAAGCTATAATCAAATTATCCTAAAATTTAAAAAAAATGTTTATTTATTTTTTGAGACTGAGACAGAGCATGAGTGGGGGAGGAGCAGAGAGGGAGGGAGACACAGAATCTGAACGAAGCTCCAGGCTCCAGGCTCTAGGCTCCAAATCTCTCAGTGCAGAGCCCAACGCGAGGCTTGAACTCATGAACAGTGAGATTGTGACCTGAGCCCAAGTCGGACGTTTAGCTGACTGAGACACCCAGATGCCTCTTTAATTAAATTATCTTTCAGTGAAGAAATAATCATGAATTCCTTATGCATGAATTTTTTTTTGATGGAAATAGAATTTAAAATTCATCAGATCTGTTGAAGATTTTTTATAGATGTGAAATAATGCTTATCGTCAATTACATTGTTAAATTCTGGAAGATGTTATAACAATAAAAAAGAATTTTTTTAATGTTAGTTTATTTTTGAGACAGAGACAGAGTGTGAGTGGGGGAGGGGCAGAGAGGGAGGGCGACACAGGATCCGAAGCAGGCTCCAGGCTCCCAGCTGTCAGCACAGATCCTGACCTGGGGCTCGAACTCAAAAACTGTTAGATCATGACCTGAGCCGATGTCTGACACTTAACTGACTGAGCCACCTAGGCTCCCCAAGTTCTACTTTTTTAAAGCAACTTTCAAATATACATTACAGCATGATTTACTGCAGTTACTGGACTATACGTTATATGTCAGGACGTGGTTACTTTACGTCCTGGAAGTTTGTACTTTTTGACCACCATCACTCATTTTACTTACCCCCCACCCTTTGCCACTGTTAAACACAAATTTGTTCTCTGTATCTGTGAGGTGTTTGTGTTTTTTATTAAAAAATTTTTTCCTAATATTTTATTTTTGAGAGAGAGAGAGAGAGAGAAAGAGGGAGAGAGAGAGAGAGAGAGAGAGGGAGCCCCAGAATCTGAAGGAGGCTGCAGGCTCTGAGTTGTCTGCACAGAGCCCGATGCAGGGCTTGAACCCATGAACCGCAAGATCATGAACTGAACCAAAACCGGACGCTCAACCGACTGAGCCACAGTCAGTTTTTTTTTTATTAATTTTAAAAATTAAGTTTGTTTTTTAATTCCAATATAGTTAACATACAGTGTTTATTAGTTTCAGGTATACAGTATTGTGATTCAGCAGTTCCACACATTACCCAGTACTTATCACAAGTGCACACCTTAATCCCCTCACCTGATTCTCCCATCTGCTATCCCCACAACTGTGTTTGTCTGTTTCGTGGTTTGTCTCTTTTCTTGCCCCTTGTTTTTTTTTTTTTCTTGCGTTCCATATATGGGCAAAATCATATGGTATTTGTGTTTCTCTGACTAACCTTTATTGCTCTTAGCATTATACTGGTTAGCTCCATCATGTCATTACAAATGGCAAGATTTCATTCTTTTTTATGGCTGCATATTCCATTGTGGATATATATGTATGTATATATGTGTGTACACGTGTACACGTGTACACGTGTACACACACACACACACACACACACACACCCTTTTTCTTTTTCCAATCCTCAGTTGATGGATACTTGGGCTGCTTCCATAATTTGCCTATTATAAGTAATGCTGCTATCCCTTTAATTAGTGTTTTGTATTCTTTTTTATTTTTTAAATATTTATTTATTTCTGAGAGTGAGAGCAAGCACGAGCAGGGGAGGGGTAGAGAGAGGGAAACAGAAACTCCCAAGCAGACTGTGTGCAGACCGTGCAGAGGTTGAACTGATAAACTCATGAACCATGAGATCATGACTTGAACTGACATCAAGAGTCGAAAGCTTAAATGACTGAGCCACTCCAGTGCCCCAGTGTTTTGTATTCCTTGGGAGAATACCGAGTAGTCTGATTGATTGCTGGATCATAGAGTAGACGTATTTTTAAGTTTTTGAGGAAACTCCATCCTGTTTTCTGCAGTAGTGGCACCAGTTTGTATTTCTACCAACAGTAGGATTACCCTTCACCACATTCTCGCCAATACTATTTCCTATTGTTGATTTTAGCCATTGTAACAGGTGTGAGGTGGTATCTCATTGTAATTTTGATTTGTATTTTACTTGATGTTGAGTGATGTTAAGTATCTTTGCATGTGTCTGTTTGCTATCTGAGTGTTTTCAATGAAGAACTGTCTGTTCATATTGTAGCAGGATTTTTGCACAGAGAGTCGTGACACCAAGGCTTTTCTTTCCAGGAAGCAACTTTATTTGTGCCGGCAGCGCTCAGTTGGATTTGTACCCAACAAACTGAGTGGCCCACATCACATGGCATAGTTTTTTAAATACATTTTCTATTTCTTTGTCTCCCATATATGGTAACACACGTACACATGCAGTCTGATTAAGTTGTTTCAGTTTACAAAGTCATGGAGGGTGTAGGCACCTAGGCGCATATCTCAGTGACCTTGAAGTCTCCTCTCTCTTTTTCTCTCTCCTTAGGGAGGGGTCCCTAGCACATTCCCCCCTTTTTTGCTCGGATCTCTCTATTTTGGGTCAAAGAGCATCATCCTGGCTTAGAGGTTTATATCTCCATAACATCATTACATGAGTGGCCGTTTTTCTCTCAGCCATAATCTCAGTGAGACTGTAGACAGATTGTACAATCAAGGGAACTAAACAAGGCAAGATCAAACATCCTCCCAGAATTAGGAGGACAGTACCTATGAGGGTTTTGAATCCCCCAAAAGATGAAAACCACCCTCCAAGTAACTCCCCAGGGTTCCAGCCTTTCCAGGTTTGGACTGAGAAATGAGCAACCTTTCTCTTTCAATCTGTGATCTCCTCTATGACTTTCCCTTATCATCTGTCTGTAGACAGCAGTTGTTCAGGTTGAATTTTCCACAAACACCATCCTCAGAAGCAATCAGGTAATCTAAGACCAGGTGGTTTTGATAGATGGCATTGCACGTTTTGGTTAGCTGCTTAGCTAGTAAGTTAAGAGCTCTAGCAGCATCATTGATTATAATTTTTACAACTCCTTGTAGTCTGATTATGCAGTTTAGCATATAAATGGGGGTGCTGTAGCTCCATGACCCATCCTCTGCCCAGGTGGCAGGGCCATAATAATGGATTCTATGCTCGGGAGGCCGTTCATGATCTTTCCAGTTGCCAATTTACGAGGCATGCCGCTTTCTTTGAACTTTTTTTATCTCCATATATTTAAACTCCCAGATGTTCTATCTCTGCAAATGGGAACAGTAGGAAAGATGGACAAATAGTTCCTAGCATACATGTCCCTGACCAGTCTGAAGGGAGTACTGTATAGGCTGTTTTCCGACATAACCGATATAGTCCACCTGGGGTCTGCCATTTGATAGCTGCATCAGTGTTGTCCCAGTCCCCTTGGAAATGAGGGAAGATAGACAAGGGGTGAGGATTTGGTTCAGGGTGACCCAGGGACTCTGACCATTGGGTTTCCCAGGTGGTTGAATTATAAAACCTTTGGCCCAGGCATGTTAAATTTCCAGCAGGGATGGTGGACTTTCCCCCTCATCGGGCAAGACAGTTCTTCCCAATGATTGAGGTTTGAGGAGCCAAACCCTGGTAGTGAAACTGGGGTATTTTGTTCCATTATAAGCCTTGAAGGAATCTAATTTTCTGGCCTTCCATGGCCATTGATCCCCCAAGTTGGTTACCCCACATACATAGCATAATGAGATCTTCATAGTCTGGGCCATAATCTCTGCCAGGAATAGAAACAAGTTCCTTGCTGTGACTGAAATGGGAGGGGGATTACTTTGTATTTCCTCATAGAAGGAGTGAAAGACTTGGTGGAATATGGCTCCATGGGTGGCGGTGACCCTCTTGAAGTATAGCACAGTCCCTGGATATCTGTCTGTCCCATAAATTTGGATGCTAACTTGAATGTCCCATTGCTATTTGTAGTCGTGTAAATTAATGATAGTGAAATTAACAGTGTTAACAGGCTTTTGATTTACAATCTGATTTAGCAGTCCCCTTTTGAAGGCGAGCTGTTGAGTCCCTTTTTTTCCAAGTAGCCCATGAAACACAGCTCCAACTAGGACATAGAAACTCAGGTGTAGGCACATAAACCATTTTCCTCACACATGTATTTGTCATTGAGTCGATATCTTTGCTCCCAATCTAAGCCTCCATATGATATATCAAGAGTTCTCAGGCCCTCCGTGACAAGTGCCCACTTTGTCCATATAACGGATGCTTCTGGGCCAAGGCCTACAACTGCACACACATCAAATGGTACTGATACTGGATGCATGGGGTTTGTGATTTGTTTCTGGCTAATCAAGTTCCCCGCCCCTTTCCAGTAAGATCGGACTTGTAACCAGCGTTCTTTTGGGGAGTACTGTGGGTCAAAGCAAGTGTATTGACTCCCCCAATGGCAGACGGAATAGGTGGTCTTATTGTGTATGCATGTCCCCAGGACCTTTCCCTGGCATGAGAAATGGATATGGCACAGTAGGGTCCAGGTGTCTTCTTGGCCTGACCTAGTTATTACATGGATCACATGATGAGAGATTCAGGTTTATAAACAGGGTCCAGATTAAAAACAATCAATACCAACAAAACATCCTACCCACAAGAGAAAAGTGAGTGCTAACAGAAACCTCTTGCTACATTTCTGGCCGCCTGGGGCAACTTCAGCCAATCCAATAGTAAGAAGTAAGGCAAAAATTGCAATAATAGTGAGAGACAAGGGATGACAGTGCATTACAGTAAGTGGTAGATATAGGAAATAAGGACATTCTGTTTAATTCACTGTACTGGCAATTCCTCAAGCTTATGCCGTATGTAGATTAGTCAGCTTCCAGAATGACTAAAGCAGGGCTGTAGTCTCCTGTTGGAGTCTCCACCGTTGCAGATCACTTCTTCCGTAGGGTCAGCTTACACCGTGTGGATGGATCAGGAATGCACTCCCAGTCCCCGGATGCCAGCTTTACTCTGCTGTGGTGAATCCAGGGACCCTTCTAGGTTACTTTCACTGCAGTAGGGGTGGACAAAATGACAGTGAATGGGCCCCTCCAAAGGAGTCTGAGTGGTTGGACATTCCACTCCTTTACCCACACAGCATCTCCTGGCTCAAAGAAGTGAGCATCTGTGGTCAGACTCACCGGCAATCGCTCTTTAACGTATTAGTGTACAGTGGCTAGAGTAGAGCCCAGAACCTGCATCTGCTGCCTTAGGGTTATATTGCCTATCTCATTTAAATCTCCCCTTATGCCCTTGATAATTGGGGGAGGGTGCTCATAAAGGATTTCGTAAGGGCAAAACCCCATTTGCTTATTGGGGCTGCACCTGATTTTTAACAAGGCTATTGGCCTTGTGCAGTAGCACCTGGTCCCAGTGCAGGGGGGTTTCCCAGCATAGGTTACCTAATTGTAGCTTCAAGGTTCTCTGTTCATTCGTTCCACCTTTCTGGAGCTCTGGGGTCGGTGTGCCGTGTGTAACTTTCAGGTGATCTTTAGCTCTTTTGCCATCAGCTGCACCACCTCAGCCATGAATACTGGTCCATTATCTGAACCGATAGTATTAGCAATCCCAGATCATAGGAAAATTTCCTCGAGAAGTCGGGCCACTTCATGTGCCTGTTCTGTTCAGGTAGGGAAAGTTTCCACCCAGCCTGAGAAAGTACATACAAAGACCAACAGATATTTACAGCCCTCAGCCCAGGGGAGCTCAGTGAAGTCCACCATCACATTTTCAAAGGGGGCTCCCCCGATGCTCTGTACCCCAGGGGCAGCCTTGGGTCCCTGACATGGGTTGTTTTAGGCGCAGTTTCACATCACTCACATACCACCTGGGCAATGCTGAAGAGCTGAAGGATGTAGAAATACTGGCTTAACAGCGTCTCAAGGGCTGTCCAGCCAATGTGAGTTTCCTGGTGGAACTGCTTGACAAAGCCTGGAGCTAAGGCCTAAGGAATTGCTGCTCAGCTCAGCTGTCTTCAGATTTCCACCATCCACCTGGAAGGTAGTTGCCATTCTCAGTCTTAAACCACTTGCATGGTGTGAGTAATTAGGCTCCCTTTCTGCCATTGGGTTAGGGAACAGTGCAGCAGTTAAAGCCGCTGATTTTGTTGCTCCTTTGGAAGCTGCTAGCTTTGCCTCTTGGTCTGCCTTTTGGTTTCCTTTTGCAGCCGTGGTGTCTCCCCTTTGATGTCTTCTGCAGTGCATGACTGCCACATTTTTAGGAGCCCATATGACATGTAAGAGTTCAAGGATTTCCTTACCATATTTTACGTCCTTCTCCTCCATATCTTACGTCCTTCCCCTCCTGAGTTTACTAGACCCTTCTTATATAAGGCCCCATGTACGCGGAGAGTGGTGAAGGCATATTTAGAGTCTGTGTATATATTAACACGCATCCCTGCCGCCAGCTGGAGGGCTTGGGTTAGAGCAACTAGCTGTGCCTTTTGTGCCAAAGTCTCCTTCAGCAGGGGCCTGACTTCAATGACCGTGATCAGGGTCACCACGTAATATCCTGCAGGATGCTCTACCCTTTCTACAGAACTGCTCCCGTCAGTGAAATATTGTGTTGGGGTCTTGGAGGGGCTGATTCCTCAAGTCTGGTCAGCTGGAAAACACCTCATCCATGACTTGGAAAACACCTCATCCATGACTTCAATATAGTCATGGTCTGACTGGCCTGGCCCGACAGGCAGTAGGGTTGCAGGATTCAGGGTCCACACTACTTCTAGGTGTATGTGCAGGTTCTCACATAACATTCCCTGATATCTGACCATCCTGGTGTTAGTGAGCCAGTATTGTCGCTTGTACTCCGTTAATGTCAATACCAGTGTGGCACCCTGACTGTCAATTCCTGTCCATAGTTAACTTGTCTATGGGACAAGAAACTAAAAGGGCCATGGCTGCTAGTGCCCGTAGGCAGAGGGGCCAGCCTTGGGCCACAGAGTCAAGTTGCTTGGAGAGAGATGCCACCGGGCATGACCCCAACTTCTGAGTCAGGACTCCCACTGCAATACCAGTGCGCTCATGGACATGCAGAAAGAAGGGCTTAGTCATGTCCGGAGCCCTAATCCAGGCGCATGATAAGGGCTCACTTTATTTCCTCAGAGGCCTTTTGCTGTACTGACTCCCACATCAGGGGTTCCCTTTCTCCCCACTTTGTAGCCTCTCAGAGGGCTTTTGCCAGGAGGGGTTTTGCCAGGACTGAAAAGCTAGGTATCCAGATCTTACAGAAACTTGCAGCCGCGAGAAACTCTCGAACCTGGCGTCAGGTTGTCGGGGCCAGGATAGAGCAAACGGCCTGCTTTCTCTCTGGGCCAAGCTGACTCTGACCGAGACAAGTGGAAGCAAAGGTATTTAACCCTTTCTTGACATACCTGGACCTTTTTCCTTGAGACCTTGTAACCGGCTTTCCATAGGAGGGTAAGGAGCTGCTGAGTCCCTTCCAGACAACCCTCCTGGGACCTCCCAGAGAATAGCAAGTCATCCACATACTGAAGCAGGACACTGTCATATTGATTTGCTGGGAAGGCTTGTAAGTCAGAGGCCAATGCAAGTGCCAAAAATGGTTGGGGAGGTTTTGGACCCCAGAGGTAACCTAGTCCAAGGTAATTGGCCCTTATCACCAGTTTTAGGGTCCTCCCATTGGAAGGTAAAAATCAATTGGCTCTGAGGGGCCAGGCGGATGCATAAAAAGGCATCCTTAAGGTGCAAATAGGTGAAGAAGGTGGCTTTAGCAGGAATGAGCCCCAAAAGTGAATAGGGGTTTGGGACCCCTGGGTGTATGGTGACAGTCACCTGGTTTATTCCTTGCAGGTCCTGAACTGGCCAGTAGTCACCTGTGCCTGGTTTTGGACAGGCAAGAGGGGCATGTTCCAAGGCGACTGGCCCGGCCAGAGGATCCCATACTTTAAAAGTCTCTCCAGATGCTTTTGGATCCTAACCTGTGCCTTGTGAGGGATGAAAGACTGTCTCTGGTGGGTGGGCTCTGCCCCAGGCTTTAATTCTACAACCACAGGGGGTATGTTTCGCCCCAGTCCTGGTGGGTTACCCTCAGCCCACACCCCTGGGACCTCAAAGGGAAGCTCAGGCACTAGTTGCAGTTTTTCCTTGAGACTGTAGAGATGCCATTCCTCCCCCTGGGGAATCATGAGAGTCATAATTTTTGCCTCTGGTTTTCATAGAGTCAGAGCAGCCTGTCTCTGAGAGTTGAATTATGTGGGCATGCAGTTTTCCCAGTAGGTCACGGCCCATTAGAGCCATGGGGCTGTCAGGGAGGTACAGAAATTCATAGATGACTTAATGGCCACCTAAACTGCATCGCCGAGGTAACGGGAAGGGAAGGAGCGTCCGACTGCCTGTGGCTCCCACGGTGTTGGCTTCTCTCTGTGAGAGGGCACCCGTGGTTTGGGTCACTACTGAGTCTTCTGCTCCAGTATCTACCATAAAGTCAGTGGGTCTTCCCCCCACCTTCATTCTGACCATGGGCTCCTGGGGGCCTAACAAAATAGAGCCCAGTCTGTCCTCGTCCTCCTCATAGTCTTCCATGGCGGCTAGTCCCACAAAATCATTCTTGGGGGGCCCCATGAGACTGTGGGGCCAGTTGATACTGGCCCTGGACCACATGGCCTCTTTTTATCTGCTTAGGATCTTGCTGAGAATTGTCTGCTTGCTGGGGACACTCACTTTTCCAGTGGCCCTCCTGACGGCAAAAAGTACATGGATTCCAGCCTAGTTCGATGGACAGCAAGACCTACCACCCCATTGTTCCCCTTTCTGGCCTTGGCCCTTTCCCTGTGAGGCATTCTTCTGGGGGTGTCTTAACTGTTCTACCAAAGTGGCAGCTAACAAGTCTGCCTGTTTTTGCCTCTTTGGGCATTCTTCCTCCCATGCTTCCTGGTCATGGTTTATAAACACCTGGGTTGCTATTTCTAGCAACTGACTGATATTCATGCCAGTGAAACCTTCTAGATTCTGAAGCTTTTGCCAAATATCTCCCTGGGCCTGACATATGAAAGCTGCATTAATCATCCACTGGTTGGCGGGTGCTTCTGGATCAAAGGGAGTATTGAGATGGAATGCCTGACATAATCTCTTATAAAATTGGCTCAGGCTCTCCTCAGGGCCTTGTAGCACTTCTGATGTTTTACTTATATTTATGGCCTTTTTTTACCCCTTTTTTTATGCTGTTTAGAAGGGCTTCTTGATACTGCTCAATCCTTGGAAGCCTTCCATCTATACGTAAGTCATTTGGGTCCCATTTGGGATCCTCTCCAGGGAAGTAAGTCCTAGCAGGGGCCTGGGGGGTCTAGTGTCCCAGACGGGGCATTCTCTTCTAACCATTTTAAGGCTGCCTGAGTAATTCGGCGATGCTCCTCTGCATTGAAGAAGGTCAGGAGTTGGCTGGCAGCGGTTCATCCAGGTGGGTTTGTGGGTCTGAATTATGGGCTGCATTAGGACAATCATAACCTGGGGCTTCTCTGTATAGGAGGGGGTATGGTGCCTCCCATTCTGGGGACCCATAGTGGTAAAGGGCTGGTACATGAAAATACACTGGCCTCCTTGGATCTGGCCTTCCTGAGCATAATAGAAGGGCCCCTGGTTTCCCTCAGTGGCATCTGTAGGGCCCCTCCAGTGTGGCTGCAGGGAGGGGCTGCCTGATTCTCCAGACACCTTTCAGGAGGTGGATGCGGCGTTCAGACTGGTCATCTGTGTAAATCAGTCACACATCAGGAGGTCAGTAGTACAAGGGGTGATACAGCCTCGGGGCTGGGGGCAGACTCTGATGACGTTTTTGCAGCCAGGGCTGCTGAGGGCACAGGGGGCAGTGATGGGTACAGTGGGACATATGGTGGCAGGGTTTCTTCAGGTTCTTCTGACAGTATGGGCTTTTTAATTTCTGGCCTATATTTGGAGGAAGGCGTGACGTGAGCTGTATTAATTTTATAGCTCTCTTCAGTACAGGCTTTTAGCCAAGGAGGCCGGGATAGACCAGCTCTTGCCAACAGTCAATGTAAGGAAATTGGTCAGGGTGGCTTGGGTCCCCTGCAATGACCCTGAACACTCAGCCAACCAGTTCCTTATTTATTGAGCCCTCGGAGGACCAGCCCACCCAAATGATGGCCAATCAATTTCATAGAATATCTGGAGCGTTCTGGGAATTTATTTCATACCATTATTTCCTGAATATCCCATTTTGAAATTCCTTAACGTACCTTCTAGGGGAGTCAGTTTACTCTGCTTTCACCCATTTCCTCCCCCTAACAGACAACTTTCATACACAAGAAGGGGAAAACAAAGGAAGGAGGGGGACCAGTTTGGAGAGACGCACACTGGCTTCCTCCATTTCTGACTTCTCTCCTCTCGGAGATATTTTAGGTGCCTCTTAGCGTTGGCGGCTTCAGTTTCAATCTCTGACCCAGACCAGACTCCCGAGGAATTCCAACGCTGCCTTAAGCCATATGAAGTTGCCATGGAACCACGGATCAGGACTCAACACTCGCTTTGTCCCTTGGTCAGGTTGGAACCTTCCCATGGTCCGTCTCAGTCACACACATTCACACAACGACTCCAGCCCACCGCCCTACAGCCAGCGCCTTAGAGTTGCAGCTTAGTTCGTCTTCCCTTGTGGACTTACTTGTGCAACTCTTGGAGGTGATCAGGCTCCCCTTCTGACTCTTAGGGGCAGGTCTGCCAAAATGAAACCTGGTTCTTACCAGTCAGATGGGCGGCGCTCCTTAAGCTGGTTCCTGGGCCTCGGGTTCCATTAGTGCACATGGGCCCCTCTCCCCTGGCATGCTGGGATAGGCTAGTCCCCTACAGATCAAGAGGTCCACTGGCGCCAGGCGAGGTCACTTCTCTTGGGGTCCCAAGGCTCATACCCTGGTGGCAAGGGAGGTGGAAAAGCACCGTCTCTGAAAACTGGGTGAGACCCCAAGCAATGTAGCGCAGGATTCTTGCACAGAGAGTCATGACACCGAGGCTTTTCTTTCTAGGAAGCAACTGGAACTCAGTTCATATCTAATGAACTGAGTGGCCCACGTCACATGGCATAGTTTTTTTTTTATACAGTTTCTATTTCTTTGTCTCCCATATATGGTAACACACATAAACATGCTGTCTAATTCAGTTGTTACAGTTTACAAAGTCATGGAGGATGTAGGCACCTAGGTGCATATCTCAGTGACCTTAAAGTCTCCTCTCTCTTTTTCTCTCTCCTCAGGGGGAGGGGTCCCTACCACAATGTCTTTTGTCCATTTTTTAATTGGATTATTTTTGGGGGGTGTTGAGTTGTATACAAGTTCTTTGTAGAATATGGTCCATAACCATATTTATCTGATACGTCATTTGCAAAAATCTTTTCCCATTCAGTAGGTTGCCCTTTAGTTTGGTGGATTGTTCTTTGGCTGTGCAGAAGCTTCTGATTTTGATGAAGTCTCAATAGTTTAATTTTGTTTTTATTTCTTTTGCAGGGGACATATCTAGAAAAATGTTGCTATGGTCAATTAAGAGGTTACTGCCACTACCTGTCGTCTCATCTAGGATTTTTATGGCTTAATATCTCACGTAAAGGTCCTTGTTCATTTTGGATTTGTAGTGTGCGGTATAAGAAAGTGGTGCAAGTTCTCCAGCACCCACTTATTAAAGAGAAAGGTTTTTTCCGTTTTTTTTTTTAATTTTTAAATTTTTGCCTCATTCATATTCATTCATTCATTCATTCATTCATTCATTCATTCATTCATTCATTCATTCATTCATTCATTCATTTCATTCATTCTTCATTCATATTTCACATTAGCAGAGGAGGGGCAGAGAGAGAGAATCCCGGCAGGCTCTGCAACATGACCATGGATCCTGATGCAGGGCTGGAAGCCTGGGATCATGATCCATGAAACATGGGATCATGATCCAAACCGAAACCAGAGTTGGTTGCTCAACCAACTGAGCCACCCAGGCACCTCTTGAAATTTTTATATTCTACATATACATGAGATCATATGGTATTTGTCTTTCTATGTCTTATTTCACAAAATACTACCAACAGTGTGGGAGGTTTCATTTTTTCCACATCTTTGCCAACAGTTGTTATTTCTTATATTTTTGATACTAGCCATTGTGACTGGTGGTCCCAGCTGGTATATCATTATAGTTTAATTTTGCAATGGCAAGTGATGTTAAGCTTTCACCTGAAGGCCATCTGTAGGTCTTCCTTAGAAAGATGTAACTGGATCCTCTGCCCATTTTTAATCAGACTGTTTATATTTTGTTTTGTTTGCTTTTTGAGTTCTTTTATGGAGTTAACCTCTGGTCAGATAAGTGATTTGTAGATATTTTATTTTTGATACATTGCCATTTAGTTTTGCTGAAGGTTTCCTGTGCTGTGCGGAAGCTTTTTAGTTTGATATAGTCCCACTTGTTTTGCTTTTGTTGCCTTTGTTTGTTGTGTAAAGGTTTGCAAGGTTTATTCTATTTGAAAGTGTTTACTGTTTTATATTCTCTTGGGTTTGGCACACTAATTTTTCTGCTGCTTTCAAAAATTTTCCTTCTGCAAAACCAGTTTCATTATAGGTTATGGAATACTCACAGATTAAAAATAGCATGATTTAAATTATACGCATCTCCTTTAATTGGGGGGGTTTACTGTAATAAATGTACTGAAATACTGTCATCTTGACATTATTTCTTTTAAGATCAGTTGTTTGAGTCATTTAGGAAAGATCTGTTTTCTCACCATTACATTACTGTGATGTGTAGTTTCATGATAAAACTTCTGAATGAACTGTGTGTTATGCTGGTCTTTCTCTGTAGAAGAAATAATTTATTAAATATGTCTTCATGTGGTATCACATTAAGGACACATATAGCTTTGCAGAATGGGAAAATAAAAGCAGTATTCAAACTGTACAAATATTGGATATTTCTTGAGTAAATTAACTTTTTTCCCCAAATTCGGTTTTATTATTAACTTTTTATTCAGTGATTTTAGTAAATTTACATGTAAGAAATTGTACAGTGTGTTGATACATGCCATCAAAGAGTTTCCTTCAGTGATAACAGCTATAGTATGCAATATATCACAACCAAAATAGGGTATTGATAAGGAAGGTATCTTGAGTTTCTGAATAGTTTTGTGCGTTACTGATTCTCAGAGTTTGTTCAGTGCATAAAGTTTTTGCTGTTTAAGGGCCATATTCATGTTAGTGTTTCCCATTTTAAGCCTTTATGTATGAAATACAGTATATGCATACAGGCTAGCCTAATTTTTTTTCAAGTATTATCTTGAATTAATCATTCAAGTATTATTATTTTTTATTGTGACAAATCATAGATGATACTATTTTAGAAATTTGTGTGTACCATTTATATTCATAATATTGTATGTGTAACTCTTATCATTCTCTGTTACCCAAGGTTTTCAGCATCCAAAGTTTTCCGCATACCATAGAAACTCTGTACCCATTAAACTATAGCTGCTCATTACTTTTTTCACCCAGATGCTGGTTTCTCCTTCCCCTCCTCTGAGTCCTCCTCTCCTACCTTTTGTAATTTGTTTTATTAATTTTTATTTATTATTATTTTTTAAATTTAAATTCAAGTTAGTTAACATATAGCATAATAATGATTTCAGGAATAGAATTCAGTGATTCATCACCATTTAGGTCTTTCAACCATTTCGAATTTATTTTTGTGTACAGTGTAAGAAAGTGGTCAACTTCCATTCTTCCACATGTTGCTATCTCAGTCCTCATCCCACCAGTGTCCTCCTTAATGCCCCTTGCTCATTTAGTCCATCTGCCCACCCCACACCCCTCCAGCAACCGTCAGTTTATTTTCTGTATTAAGGTTCTTTTATGTTTCATCTCCCTCTGTTTTTATATTATTTTCGCTTCTTTCCTCATGTTCATCTGTATTGTGCTTTAATTCCACAAATGACTGAAGTCATGTAATACTTGTCTTTCTCTGACTGACTTCTTTTGCTTACCAAAATACCCTCTAGTTTCATCCTTGTTGCAAATGGCGAGATTTAATTAATTTTGATTGCTGAGTAATACTCGTGTGTGTGTGTGTGTTTATATGTATGTGTGTATATGTGTGTGTGTGTGTGTGTGTGTGTGTGTGTATACACATACATTTGAAACACACCTTGAAATGGTACACCTGTATCCTTTGGATAGATCTCTAGTAGTGCAATTTCTGGATCGTGAGATAGTTGTATTTTTAATTTTTGAAGAACCTCCATACTGTTTTCCAGAGCGGCTGCACCAGTTTGCGTTCCCACCAACCGTGTGAAAGAGTTCCTATTTTTCTGCATCTTTGCCAGCATCTGTTGTTGCCTGAGTTATTAATTTTAACCATTTTTGACAGATTGCAGGTGTGGTATCTTGTTGTGGTTTTGATTTTTATTTCCCTAGTGATGAGTGAGGTTTTAAACTGATTGATGTTTAAATTGATTGGTTGTTTCCTTTCCTGTGCAGAAGCTTTCTATCTTGATGAGTCCCAAGAATGCATTTTTGGTTTTGATTCCCTTGCCTCTGGAGACACATGGAGTAAGAAGTTATGTGGCTGAGGTCAAAGTGATTGCTTCTTGTTTTCTCCTGTAGGATTTTGATGGTTTCCTGCCGCCCATTTAGGTCTTTCAGCCATTTTGAATTTATTGCAGTGTATGGTGTAAGGAAGTGGTCCTCGTCCATTCTTCCACATGTTGCTGTTCAGTTCTGCTACCACCATTTGCTTAAGAGACTGTGTTTTTGGGGATCTGGGTGGCTCAGTCGGTTAAGCGTCCGACTTTGGGTCAGGTCATGATTTTATGATTTGTGAGTAGAGACCTGCATCAGAGTCTGTGCTGACAGCTCAAAGCCTGGAGCCTGTTAGGGATTCTGTGTCTCCCCCCAACCCCCCCCCCCCACCCCCGACCTTCCCCTGCTCATATCCTGTTTCTGTCTCTCAAATATAAATAAATAAATAAATAAACATTAAAAAAACCTTTTATTTAGAGGAAGACTTAAAGAGACTGCCTTTTTTTTTCCTTTGGATACTCTTTTCTGTTTTGTCAAAGCTTAGTTGGACATATATTTGTGGGTCCATTTCTGGGTTCTCTGTTCTATTCCATTGATCTGTGTGTCTGGTTTTGTGCCAATACCATACCGTCTTGATGATTATGGCTTTTAATAACAGATGAAGGTATGGGGTTGTGATGCCTCCAGCTTTCGTTTTCTTTTTCAACATTGCTTTGACTATTCGTGGTCTTTTTTAGTTTCATACAAAGTTTAGGATTGTTTTAGCTCTGTGAGGAATGCTGGTGTTATTTTGGTAAGGATAGCTGATTTTGCGTTAGTCTGTCATGACTAATGTTGAGCATCTTTTCTTGTGTTTATTGACCATTTGTTTAGAGTGATGTCTGCTCAAATTCCTTGCTTATTTTTAAATTGGGTTCTTTGTTTTCTTGTTGAGTTGTAGGATTTTTTAATATAAATCTAGATTTGCAGTTTTTTCCTTTCTGTGGATTTTCTTTTCACTCTCATTTCTTTTCAAGCATAGAAGTTTTTAATTTTCAGGAAGTCCAATTTATTTTTTCTATTATTGTTTATGACTTTGATGTCATAGCTTAGAACGTATTGCCAAATTCAGTATTTTCCTGTATATCTTCTAACATTTTTAAGGTTGCTACATTAATGTTTCTAATATATTCATGTTAATTTTTGTGTATTAACACAAAAGAAGATAGGGTTCAACTTCTTTTTTGTTTATGTAGATAGCCCATTTTCCA
The DNA here is from genome assembly GCA_028646485.1 of Cryptoprocta ferox. Taxonomy (NCBI): domain Eukaryota; kingdom Metazoa; phylum Chordata; class Mammalia; order Carnivora; family Eupleridae; genus Cryptoprocta; species Cryptoprocta ferox. The sequence continues at coordinate 153,401 of JAQQST010000022.1, read as the reverse complement.
GTCACTGTTTGTGGAAATGTTTGTCTGCATACCATGTGCAAGTCTAATAGGCATGTATTACCGTGTGTTTCTACCATTGATGCTATTTATAAACATTATTTGGTTACAGTACCAGACAGCAAATACTGTTTTTATCCTTAAGTGGGGCTGGTTGAATTCCAACATTGATTATACATAGAAGTGTAGTTCTTAAAACTTGCTGAAGATTTTTTTCACACAGAAGATAATAGATTGAACTACATGTACAACTTGGCATTTGAAACTTGAAATACTACGAGCATGTCTCATAATTTTAGGTATATGCATTGTAAGTATGAATGACGTTTTTATAGTTGATTTTTAAGAATAAATTGTCCCTTGGTTATTTAATGGTTGATTATTTATTTAGTTGTTTATTTTAAAAAATTAATGGGCATTGTGAAAAATGAATGTACATTTATGGTAATAGTTTCTAGCATGGTCAAAACAGGGTGTATTTTTCCCTTAACTTCAAAAAATTGAAGTTCTTACTATTTTCTTTTAAGTAGTTTGTATATGTGATGTTTATGAAAATAAGTAATAGGTGTCATATATTATTAGTGTTCTAGTAATAATTGTCTTGTCATATTTAATGTTACCTGTATTTTTTGTGTCTGGATATAGATGAATGACTTGTATATAAATATTGAAAGACTTGTATATTAATATATATCAAATATTATTATATACCATATATAAGTTACACACTGTTTTGTTATATAGTGTTAACTAATATCAGTAAACTGATGTTTTAATAACATTAATTTTTTTATAGATCTAATATTAGCTTATACAATAAATATTAGATACATACCTAATCCAACATAACAGATGTATCTGTAATAGTTATAATTATACTTACATATGTGTTATACTTTTGACATAATGAGAAATAGAGCTTTATGTCATGTTGTATTTTTAATATTCAGCGAATGATTGTACATATTTACACACAATTTACATGCTGTTTAAAAGGTAGTATAATTCACAGATTATTTTAACATGGGGTGATAAAAATATGTCGGGTTACACATATAATCTATGTTCAAATACAGTAATTTTGAAGAACCAAAAAGGCAAATATATTTTATTCTTCAAGATAATTCTCAGAATTTTCTGGTTTCTAAATTTTGTTTCATTTTGATTTTTTAAAATAGTTTTTTTCTTTTTGAGAGAGAGGGTGGGCAGGGCAGAAGGAGAAAGAATCTCAAGCTGGCTTTACACTTAGAACAGAGCTGGATTCATAGGGATAATCTCATCACCATGAAAGTATGACATGAGCACAGATTATCAGTTGGATACTTAACTGGCTGAGCCACCCAGGGGCTGTCAAGTTTTGTTTTGAAATAATATCTTGAGATGTTTTATGTTCTTAATACCATTGGGCTTTTCAGATTTTTATATAATGATTTGAAAAACATGTTTTATATAGGAACGCCTGGATGGCTCAGAAGGTTAAAGCATCTGACTTTTGCTCAGTCTCGATCTCAAAGTTTCTGAGTTTGAGCTCCATGATAGGCTTGCTGCTGTAAGCTGTCTCAAGTTATCTCTTTTAAAAATGAATAAAACATTTAGGGACGCCTGAGTGGCTCAGTTGTTTAAGCATCTGACTTCGGCTCAGGTTGTCATCTTGTGGTTCATGAGTTCAGGCCCTGTGTTGGGGCTGCAGAGCCTGTAGCCTGACTCAGATTCTGTGTCTCCCTCTCTCTCTGCCCCTCCCCCATTTATGTAACTCTGTCTCCCAAAAATAAATAAATGGTAAAAAAAAAAAAATTAAAAAAATAAAAATGAATAAAACATTTAAAAAACAGTTTTATTTAAGCATTTCTGTAACTTGATTTTACCTGAATACTGAGGTGTTTTTTCATCTAATAAAAACTGACACAGAATAAGTAGAGAAAGTTATTTTTTTCCCAACATTTTTTTCATTTTTAACTTTCTGTTGGCAGTAAATAATTTCATAACACTTTCCATTTCATAATAGATTTGAATGACAGTAATTGTTTTTTTGGTTGGCTGGTATCGTTTAGGTTTGTAACATCTTCTAATTACTATATGTTAAAAGACCTTAAAATGCCAAAAATATAAAAATTGGTATTATGCGACTCTAAGAGTAGTTCATTAATATATTTTGCCTTTCTCTCACAGCATTTTCAGTTAGCTTTGATTGACTGTAATCCCTGTACTTTGTCCAGTGTTGAAAGTAAGTATTTGTAAGTACAGTAGTTCTTTTATGTTTTTAAGGAATATGATATCCATAGGACCTTTTAAATTATACCCTAAATACTTTCTCAAATGTATATTTTTGTTTCCATGGGTTACTGAGAATAAGAATGAAGGAGCACAAGCCTATGTCTTTAAAACTTTAAGATAGGTGATTTGGGTAAGTGGTTCTTGTTGAAGATGATCAACATGATTACTTCATTGAGAAGTTTCTCATGGAGTCAGGTTTCCCACAGAGCACTACTCACACATGGTGATTGCTTGTGTTGTTCTAGGGATCATTATAGTGGTCATGTTGCATTATTTAAATGGAAAAATGATTGCTCTTCCCTTTAATATTGTTGAGGTTCTGAATATTCCATAGACCATGATTATTTGACAGTGCTTGTAAAATTGGGAAGATCATGAGTATTCAAAGCAAAGTTAAAAAAGAAAATAAACATTTATTTTATTTTAAATCAGAAATGGATAGTTTGTTTGAATAAGTATGTACTACATATTGTGTTTAGAAATAGAGAATGAATGAGTACAATTAGTATTTTCAAAAAGAATTAGGGGATACAAAAGTTTCAAAATTGATTGTTCTTTGAGATTGTAGTTACTCTACTATTCCAAAAATTAAAGTTTAAATTTCAAGACCATTTGACACTGTTGTCCAAATTTTAGTCTGTGTAATTGAAAATTGCCATGAACATTTTTGCAGTTGTTGTTTATGCTCCTCTTTCAAAGTACATTTAAGAATGAAATACGTTGTAAAAGATAATGCTGTACCTTATGTGACTGTGAGACAGAGACATGGGATCTGAAACTAAATTTTGGAAAAAGTTCAGATGGTATTAGGGTACAAATTAGCTTGATCTTTTCTTCCTTTACCTTTTATTAGATGGAATGAAGATTGGCAGATTGAAACACAGATTTTCCGTATCTTTTACCTTATTTTCATTCCTAATCCTGATTCCCTCCAGTAATGCAGAGATGTGATTAGTAGTAACTGGACTTGACATTGTAAGGAGAGCTACCTTAGGAAAGGGCATCAAGGAGAGAAAAAAATCTGACGTATAAAATAAAGATTTTCCCCTATTAAATCTCTTAGCCTTTAAGGTAAACCTATAACACAAAACATCCCTTTACTAACAGAGTAACATAACCTATAAAATAAGATGTTTTGTTATTGTCATTAGATTTTTTAAAATTTGTTTTGTTGTTATCTTGGCAGTGTATTTTTTATCTTCTCTAAGGAAGATGTTTTTACCCTACTTGGACAGTGATTAAGACATGCTATGTAACCTCATATGTAGAGCAGTAATGTTGTACCAAAAAGTTGTTTGATTTTAGACTTAATTACAAAATTTTGAGGTAATATTCTCTCTTATGGAATGTTCTCCAATATGGGCATAAAGAAGTTACTAGAAAGCTGGGGAACTTATTAACTGAGAATTTTCCAGGCCTTTACAACTAACTGAATGATAATCTTTAAAGCCAACTTTAAGAATTCGAAATTTTTTAATGCTTATGATCTTTAGCAGATTTATTTGCGTGTTGTTTACGTAAACACAAAAGATACTCTCCTAAATCAAATTTGTAGTCTTTAGTTTTAGCATTTCCTTATATTTGATATTAACTCTATTTTTGTTTATTATCTTAATGTCAACTGTATTATGGTTAATTCTTTTCCATCATCCTTTGTAGTTCAATTTCATATTGCCCACTTGTATGAAACCCAGGTAAGTGCTTTAACATACTACATTTAAAACAGGAACCAGATGTAACAACAAAATCTTCTTTATGCTTTAAGTGAAATGAATTCTATAAGCCATGCTTTAAATGAAGTAAATATTAATCAGTTTAATTAAGTTCTGAGTATATACTCCTGCATGTATTTAATATATATGTATTTATTATACTCATTACCTTTGTTTGCAATTTTGCTCAGTGAAAAAATTATACAAGAGAAATGAAGGTATTTGAGGTTTGTATTCAATATGTGTATAGTGTTTGTTAGTACCTTCAACTTAATATAATTTAATAAATTTTCCCAAACATTCTGCTTGCCATACACTAGAGGTTGTTCTTTAATATGATTTGTGTCTAAACTTGAATCATTTGCATGCTGTGAAATGACTATACTTAAAGAAATTTTCTGCCATTCTGATATTAATACCTAATTTACTCTTCAAAATAATTGTGGATATTTGTAACAAGGTGTTTTCTTAGAATAGTTTCCTCTTTTTCTATAATATTGGAATACCTTTTAAAGGTCTTATTATTTGTGACATGCTATATAGTCACACTGATATAATTACCATTACATCAAGGTAGGTATTTTAATCTATTTCATTCTAACTTTAGAATATTTTGTGTGTGTCAGATTTTGTTTGGTGCTTGGAGCAATATACAAGTTTATAGTCTGCGGTAGAAAATCAGGAAGTTGGGAGGAGACTGAAAAAATACAGAGTTTATCCAGAATATGAGCAGTAGAATAATTCTGATTGCATTTCAGTTGTGAGATACACATATGTGTAATAGCTTTTCAGTAAGGAGAAAATAAAATGCTTCATAGAGTAAAAATGTGTGAAGTCTTTCCTTCTGTTTTTAGCCCAAGTGTAATATAATAGAATGAGGACAAGGATTATGCAGAATTGTTCTTAAAGCAGGAAAGGTGCTGGCATCTTTGATTATTCATGTTAAAAGTGGATGTAGTAAGATAGTTTAAGATCATTTTTACCCAGTTTATGGAGTAGCGATCATGAGCATAAGGGATTTTAAGAAAATTAACGTGAGGTATCTGTAGTTCATACCCTACTTCTTCCCGAACCCACCACACACACGTATCCCAAGTTCCCATATTTACTGAACCAGAGTCAAAACACCCTCAAGGGTAAGATATACTGCTAATCTGCCACTTCTTTCTATTTGGTAAAATGTGTGTTGAAAATTGGCAACCTTTCAACAGTCTTGTACGACTGTCATAGACAAAAATATTTATCTCCCAGCTGAATCTTTAGTGTATATAGTTTTTCTTCATTGGCTTATTTTTCTTTTTTAAGGTTTATTTATTTTTGAGAAAGAGCATGAGTAAGGGAGGGGCAGAGAGAGAGAGAGAGAGAGAGAGAGAGAGAATCTGAACCAGGCTACAGGCTCTGAGCTGTTAGTGCAGAGCCCAGCATGGGGCTCGAACTCCAGGATGACGAGACAAGATCCTGACCTCGGCTGAAGTTGGCAGCTCAACCAACCGAACCACCCAACCAACCCATCCATTGGCTTTTGAAAAACAATTTTTTAATCCTTTGATATATGGAAAATGCTTTTAATTATTCTCTTACAATCATTTGTGCATGGTAGGATATTAATAAAAACTTTATTTCATTGAAGATTTCAAAGATGAAATGTATGAATTTTAAATGTGAAGATTCAATAAAGTTAAAGAGTTTTTTCATTTGAATATTTTAAAATTAGAGTATATCTATGACTAAGTTGCGTAATATGAATAGTTAAGGCGTCTCTGAGCAGGACCTATTGGAAATATGCTCTGAATAAAAATAGGGAGCTATGAATACAGTAGGTTAAGAGAATGCGATATATGTGTGTGTGTATATATATATACACGTGTATGTGTATATGTATGTATGTATTTTCATATATTTTAAGTTTACATCCAACTTAACTAGCATATAGTGCAATAATGTTTTCAGGAGTAGATTCCAATGATTCATCCTCTACGTATAACACTCAGTGCTCATCCCAACAAATGTCTTTCTTACTGCCCTTATCCATTTAGCCCATCCCTACACCCACAGTCCCTCCAGCAGCCCTGTTGTCTCTTAATGTTTTATCTGCCTCCCTGTTTTTTAAATGATTTTTTTCATGTTTATTTATTTTTGAGATGGAGGAGGGGCAGAGAGAGAGAGGGAGACACAGAATCTGAAGCAGACTCCAGCTCTGAGCTGTCATCACAGAGCCCAATGTGGGGCTCGAATACACAAACTGTAAAATCATGACCTGATCTGAAGTCTGACACTTAAGCGACTGAGCCACCCAGGCACCCCTGTCCCTCCCTGTTTTTATATTATTTTTGCTTCCCTTTCCTAATGTTCATCTCTTTTGTATCTTAAATTCCACATATGAGTGAAGTAATATGTTATCTGTCTTTCTCTGATAATTTCATATAGCATAATATCCTCTAGTTTCATCCATTTTGTTACAAATGGCAAGATTTCATTCTTTTTGACTGCCAAGTAATACTCTGTTGTATATATATGCCACATCTTCTTTATCCATTCATCTGTCGATAGACATTGAGCTCTTCAGAATGGGGTGTATTTAGTTTTGTGTGGTTGAGTGGGAATAGCCATATTCCAGTTAGAGTGTCAGCAACTAGAAGCACACTAATATACTATAGCTTTGAAACTTGAGCAATTGAAAGAAAGGCAAAATAAAGACAGTGCTGACCTCCCATGCCATTTTGTTCAGTGTATTTACTATTAATGGGATTGTCATCTAGTCACCTTCTCCTTGTATTTTTAAGTGGCTGTTGGTCTTGTAGACATGCTCATTGAATTTTTTAGTAGTTTTTAAAGTTCTTAAATGTGTACTCTGTAGTATCTCCAAGTAAAGGTAATATTTTTTTCTTGACCTATTTATAATGATCATCATACATATAATTATGTAACTATAGCATTTCATAGTGTTTACCTTTTCAAAAATGTCAGATTTCTATTTAGGTATGAATAATATTTCATTGTCTGGATTATTACAGTTTTTTTGTACATTTATCCTGTAAAGGACATCATAGTTGCTTCTAAATTATGGCAATTATGAATGAAAGCTACTATAATCACTTTGGCTTCTCATAAATGCCCTTCATCAGTTCTAAGGTAGTTCCCTTATATTCCTAAATTTTTAATGTTTTTTTTTTTCATGAGTAGGTATGGAATATTGTGAAATAACTTTGAATTTTGTCAAAAAGTACTGAATTTTTAAATTCTAATACTGCTAGTAGAATTGATCATATATTCCTTTTTGTTCATTCCTTGATCCGTCATTCTACTGTTATGTCTTTAATTTGGATTCTAGATACCTCCTATAAATAGAAACAAGGAGTATTTGTCCTATTCTGTTTTACTTGTTTCAGTTAACATTACTTTCAAGGTTCATCCATGTTGTAGCATATGTCAGAACATTATTATTTGTGAATGAATAATATATTTTGTTTCCATTCATCTGTGGGTGGACACTTAGATCATTTCTATCTACTAGCAGTTGTGAGTAATGCTGCTATAAACATTTGTGTACAAGTATATACGTACTTTTCAATGTTTTGGTATATATACATACTAAAATTCCTAGATCATATGGTAATTTTATGTTTAGTCTTTTTGATGAGCCACATGACTGAACCATTTCCTACACACAAAACATACAACCCACAGGGTTCATATTTTTCCACATCTTGCCAGCACTGTTTATTATGTATATTTTTGCCTTTCATAATTGTTGTGAATTGTATTTTCTTGTGAAAGTGATGTGCATTTTCCTGTTAACTAGTGGTTTGGATGGGGGTTTTATTCAGTGTGCTTATTGGATATGTGCATATCTTGTTGGAGAATTCAAGTCCTCTGGTCATTTGTCAGTGGGTCGATTGTTTTATTTTTGTTGGTTGATTTCTTAGGAGTTCTTTGTATCCTCTGAATATTATCAATTATGAGATATATTATTTGTAAATTTTTTTCTCATTCTTTGTGTTTTCAATTACTTCTGTGGATTTTGTCTTCATAGTGTCTTTCCATGTACAAAAGTTTTAATTAAAAAAAATTGTAATGTATGTTATTTATTTTTTAGAGATAGAGACCAAGCGTGAGCAAGGGTGAGTTGGAGGGAGAGAGAGACACAGAATCTGAAGCAGGCTTCAGTTTCTGAGCTGTGAGCACAGAGCCTGATACGAGCACGAGCCATGAGATCATGATGTGAGCTTAAATCAGATGCTAACCTGAGTCATTGAGGAGCCCCTTAATTTTATAAATGAAGTCCAGTTTGTCTTTGTGGTTGCCTGTGGTTTTTGTGTATGTATATGAAGTAAATGTAAAATCCAAAGTCATGAGGACTTGCCATTCTGTTTTCTTCTATGAGTTTTATAGTTCTACCCCTTCTGTATATGACTTGGATTCATTTTCAGTTTATTTTTCTAAGGTTTAAGAGAAGAATCCAAATTACTCATTTTCACGTGGATATTGAGTTTTCCCATCTTAATTAGCTGTAAAAAACTATTCTTTCTCATTGAATGGTCTTGGCACCCTGGTGGAGAATCAATTGACCTTATATGTTAGTTTATTTCTAGAGTCTTGAATTTGTTCAATCTTTCTCTCCATGTGTACATTATAATTTCAGTCATACTGTTTTTGATTACTATAGTTTTATAGTAATGAAGGAAAAGGTAATATAGTGATATATGAAAAATAACTTGAATTTTTAACTCAGGATGTCGAAGTCTTCCAATTTTGGGGTGTTTTTTTGAAGACTCTTTGACTTTGAGGTCCTTTGAAATTCTGTATGGTTTTAGGACATTTTTTTAAAACATTTCTTTAGAAAGTGCAGTGGGATTTTGTTAGAGATTACAGTGAATCTGTAAATTGCTTTAGGTAGTGTTGTCATTTTAATAATAAGAATTTCAGACTGTGCATAGTCTTTCCAATACTTTATGTCTAATTATTTTAACTCTTCAGCAGTTTTAAAAAGAAGTGTTTATTGTGCTAAGAACCTTTCCATGAGATCTACACTCTTTAATATTTTTTTTAATGTTCATTTGTTTTTGAGAGAGAGTGTGAGTGTGGAAGGGGAAGAGAGAGTGTGGAAGGGGAAGAGAGAGAGGGACACCCAGAATTCAAAGTAGTCTCCAGCCTCTGAGTTGTCAAGACAGAGCCCAATGCAGGGATAAAACCCACGGACTCTAAGATAATGACCTGAGCCAAATTTGGATGCTTAATATTAATTACCCTGAAATACCCTTTTAATATTTTAAATGTACAGTGTATTATTATTGACTGTATATGCAGTATTATACCTTAGATTTCAGATACAATGCTTCTTTAATTTTCTGAGCTAAACCTTTTTTCCATTGATAAGTGATTCCCCATTACTACTTGTTTCATCTCCTGTAAACCATCATTCCATTTTTTTCAGTCTATGAATTTGACTATTTCACATACCTTATACAAGTGTAATCATGCAATATTTGTCTATGACTGTTTTATTTCACTTAGCGTAATGTCTTCGTGTAAATAGAACTGTAAGTGGTAAAATACTAAATTTAACTAAGGAGATGAGAGATTTGTTTACCAAAAAGTACAAAACGTTGATATAAAAAGATATAAGCAAATAGAAACAACATGTTTTGTTTATTGTTGGGAAACCATATTATTAATTTGTTTCTGTATATATATTCTCAGCTCTTTTGGTGGTTCTTTTTTTATGCGAAATTCCAAATTGGCCTACTTAATCCTTGCAATTTTTGTAAAAATTCCAATATAAAATTTTTTAGCGGTTGTAGAACAAATGATTTTTTTTAAATAATTAAAAAAATTTTTAATGTTTTATTTTCTTTTGAGACAGAGAGACCATGTGAGCAGGCGTGGGTCAGAGAGAGAGGGAGACACAGAATCTGAAGACAGGCTCCAGGCTATGAGCTGTCAGCACAGAGCCCAACACAGGGCTCGAACCCACAAACCATTAGATACGACCTGAGCTGAAATTGGATGCTTAAATCAACTGAGCCACCCAGGCGCCCCTTAAAATAATTTTTAAGTGTATGTTTATTTTTGAGAGGGAGAGAACAAGCCAGGAGAGAGAGAGAGAGAGAGAGAGAGAGAGAGAGAGAGAAAGAGAGAGAAAATCTTAAGCAGGTTCCATACTGTTAGTGCAGAGCCTGATGAGGGGCTCAAACTCAAAATTGTGAGATCATGACCTGAGCTGAAGTTGGACACGTAATCGATTGAGCCACACAGGTTCCTCAGTGGAACTTCAAAAAGATGAAAAAAGCCAAATCAGTCTTGAGAAAGAAGAGCACCAAAGTATCACAGTTCCTGATCAAATAAAAGCTGAAGTACTGAAAACAGTATCTATCAGTGTAAAGACAGACATAGATAGACTATTGGAATGGAACAGAGAGCTTAGAAGTAAATCCATGTGGATATGGTCAGTGGGTGTTAATGGGTGCCCAGAATACACAGCGAAGAGAGGAGTCTTTAACAGTTGCTGTTAAGGAAAACTCTGAATATCCATATGTAGAAAAATGAAATTGAACCTGTACCCATTATCCAGAAGTCAACAAGGGGGATTAAAGACTTAAATGGAAGAACTAAATTTGTAGAATTCTTAAAGAATACTTAAAAGCTACCCAATACCGGTCTTGCCAATTTCATGCATATGACACCCAAACCACAGGTAATCAACCAAAGTATCAACAGTTAGGACCATATCAAGTTAAAAGACTTCTAAACAGCAAAGGAAACAACCCACACAGTGAAAAGACAGCTTACATAACAGGAGAAAATATTTGCAAACCATTAATTAATCTAATAATGGATTAATCTTGCAAATATATAAAGAACTCCTTTAACTCAATAGCAAAAAAATTAATAACTGCATTTCAAAATGGCTTAAGGGTTTGAATAGAAATTTCTCTGAGGAAGACATGTAAATGCCAACAGGTTTATGAAACTGCTTAATGTCACTAATCATGAGGGAAATTTAAATCAAAACCACAGTGAGCTATCACTAAACCTCTCTAGACAGCTGTTATCCATAAACAGAAGATACCACCAAGTGTTGACAAGGATGTAGAGAAATTGGATCCCTGGTACATTCTTGAATCAGACGTCAAAAATGTTGCAGATGCTATGAAAAACAGTATGAAGATTCCTTTAACAATGAAAAATAGAGCTGTTACTATAGGGTATACCAAGATAGGGAAACAACTATTGACCTCTGAATAGATAATTCCATTGACACCAATATGGTGTTTTATACAAGTCTTTTACATTCTTAGTAAGTTTATTCTAAGTATTTTTTTCTTTGTAGTACTGTTTTAAATTGAATTTTATAAAATTCATTCTTGTATTATTTTTTCCTTGTGTATAAAATACAACTGATTTGATTATTAATTTTCTACCTAAGTGCTGAATTTTTGTGTATGCTGGAGGTAGTGTTTATCTTTGTATGTATGGACATCTTTGTAGATACGGAGTTTATGTGTATGTTTAAGCTTGATGTGCTTATATATCTATGTGCATATATGACATAAAAACTGAAGTTTTTTTTTTTTTTTTTCTCTACTGAGGTTTTGGTTTTGGTTACGTTTAGTTAGAGAAAAAACTCAAATTTATTAGCTACAATTTATACATTTATTTGAATAATTTATGTTGTGCTGCTCATTTAAATACAAATAATCTTGAAATGACATTAACAGTGGACTCCTTTAGAAATTTGCATGTACCTTTGAATATCATGAACAATGTTTACATCAAAACTGTGGGAAATGTTAGGTCTTTAAAAACATATCTTTATAAGAATTTTTAAGAGTATTTTCTGTAATAGAAACAGGATATTGTAAGATTAAAATGTTAACTTCTTAGATTTTGTAAAAGATAGTAGCACTTAATGTATTTGCCTCCTAAGTTGTCTTTATCTTTGAAATTCTTTCCATCTAATAATTTGATAGTAGAATACGCTTACAGCTTTGTGAATGTTATTTTGTCATGTACAAGGTTGAATTTATTCTATTTTTAACTTTTGGAATTTGGCAGATTTAAAAACCAGTATTTTGTTGATACTCTGTAAAGTTCAAGGTTACTTTTATTAGCTGTTAGTTATTTCGCAGCATAGCTGTCCAGAGTTAAAGAAATACTCCATTAATAAATCGGGTGCTTTTTACTTTCAGTTATTTTTTCATTATAGAAACTTTATATTTTCTAAATCTTCATGCAGTAGTTAAATTCTTCACAGCATGGATTTTAGTGGTCATATTCTTCCATTACTCAAAAAGTTAATTAAATCATGCCATCAATTCCTTATTACAGTTCTTTTTGTTTATTAACGATTTATTTTTTTCTCTCAATATCTTGTTTTCTACTTTAGAGAAAATATCATTCTGCAAAAGAAGCCTATGAACAACTATTGCAGACAGAAGACCTACCAGCACAAGTAAAAGCAATTGTTTTACAACAGTTAGGTATATAAAAATTTATTTATACAATATTATAGATTGAAATAATTCCATATTTTGGTGTGGTTGGTGGAAGTATTTGGAATTCTTTGGGTTCACAGTCACTTTTTATTTAGAATTATGTATCAAAATTACTGATTTAAGATTTTATTTAAACTAAATATATACTTTATTTTGGAGATGTTGGGGCATAACTGTATTTCTTTTTTTATTTGTCCAGAATTGATATATTTAAACCCAGTATCTAACATTATCATCTCAATCCAACTTAATAGAGTGCTTCAGTGCAGCTAGTCCTTTTACATTTTTTGTACTTGATTTTTGAAGAAAGTTTGAGTACTTCCATGTGATTGGCACTTCATAAAGTTTATATATATACTTTATGAAGTGCCAATCACATGGCACTATATATATATATATATATATAGACATCTTGCACATAGCTAATGAGTGGTTTGTCAGCTTTCTTTCACAAGCTCTTTCATAGTATGAATTAATAGAAATATCTCACCTAAAATTACATATTCTGCATTTTCTCCAGCATTTCTTATAATCTTATGTGTTTGATAAGAAAATCTAGTGTTCAAAGGTAATATAAATTAGCTATTTTATAGAGGATAGAAAGGAATATTCTCTGGTAATTCATATTGTTAGTTATGTCTGTTTTTGATATTTAGGGTAGAGTTTGTATTTGTTTTCACGGTTCAGTTTGGTTTGGAACAAGTGATTCCAAAATTATAATCAAGTTTATTGATAATGTGTATACCTTCATACTGTCATTATTTTTTTTTGGGTCAGCAGCAATTAAACATAGTTTTATCTTGGTGGTATATTTGCAAAGTTAATTTTATACACTTGAATTGACTTACAACTGAAACGCTGATTTCTATCATGTTAAATGTTGAACATATTTTATTTGTTCCAGTTTTTCCATTGTCTCTGTAGCTGTTAATTCCACACTTGTTCATTAATCAAGCAGTCTGTACTGTTCTTACTGCTCTTTGAGCCCTCTTTTCATTTAGTTTTACATGTCTACAGCCTTGAAGGGTTTTTGTTTGTTTTTTTGTTCTTGGTCATACGTTGTTATATTCAGGATGGTAATGACAATAACCAGTGTTGATATGGGTGTTAAAGTTTATTTAACTGTTTTATCTTTGATAAGCTTTTATTTATACCTTAAAAATAAACATTGGTTTACTGGATTATTTTACGTTTCAAAGGAAAAGTAAATTGATGATCTTTATATTTTTGGTTATAAGTTTGATTTTGATTTTCAGTGAAATTTAGAAAAGGAGAATTTATACTCCTAATCTAATAAGTTTCAGTGCAGTGCCCCAAATCATTTAAATATCTCTCAGTTCTTTAAGCAGCCTTTAGCTTTGATTGATTTTTGTTATGTTTTGTTTTTTGTTTTTGTTTTTGTATTTGAGTATACTTTCCTGTAGCTATCCCTTGGAAGTTTGAAATTTGGGGGAAGTTTGATCCAAGATGAATGAATGTACACAAAAGATACTTTATTTGTGTTCATGATATTCTTAAAGCTGGACGAATATTTAAATCATTGGTAAATGCTTATAATTTTTTAACTATAGGATGGATGCATCATAATGTTGATCTACTGGGAGACAGAGCCACCAAGGAAAGCTATGCTATTCAGTATCTCCAGAAGTCTTTGGAGGCAGATCCTAATTCTGGCCAGTCTTGGTATTTCCTTGGGAGGTGAGACCAGACACTTGGGTTGTGATCCCTAGTCTTGATTTATAATCTTAAATGCTAAATTATACAATATCTGCTCAGTGACTTTTTATTATAAATACTAACAGATGCTTGAGAGGAAAAATTAGAACACTATATTTAGTGCTTTTAGTGAGAAATTTTTATTTTGCTTGTCAGCTTTTATTTTTTACCTTCTCTTGATGTTACTTGTGTTATTGCTAGTTTTTGAAGTTTTGAAGAATTTTCAAGAGACATCAGATATTAATCACTATTATTTTTTAATTCAGTATTTAAATTGTGTTCCCTTTGTTATTTCTTTGCTTTTTAATGTATTTATTTAACAGCGTTCATTTTTATTCTCACTGATGACTTATGGAAAAGTTTATGTGAATAATTTGAGGTCTCAATTTATTTCATGTAAATGAAAGTATTAAATTAGGTCTGTCAGGTTCTTTTTCTCAAAGTTACAAACCTAATTTACTTGTCTTATTTTGCTTTATTTATAAATTTGACCTGATTCTTTTTTTTTATAAGGAATACTTTATTTATTTTTAGGAACCTTATCATGAAATCTACTTCAAATTTCATTTTTATGTTAACTTAGTTTTTATATAATTTTTTAAAATATAATGAAAACAATTTTAACTTGTTATTTAATGATTTATTTCTTGAATGAGAGAAAGCATAAGCAGGATAGTGACAGAGAGAAGGAGAAGAGAGAGAATCCCAAGCAGACTGTGCACTGTGAGAGTCATTGCTGGGCTCAAACTCACAAACTGTGAGATCATGACCTGAGCTGAAATCAAGAATTGGACACTTAACCTCTGAGCCACGCAGACATCCCCCAAAACGTATAATTTTAACAAAATTTTTGAAGTATATTTATATGTGAGTGAGATTATTGTTAGGTTTTTCTTTAAGTAGTATTTAATTATCTGTAGGAATGTATAATAACAGTTAACAGATTAACTTACATTTTTGAATACTTTTTTCTGTTCTCCCCAATGGTTATAATAGAATCTAGTTTGAGCTGTTTGTAAAAAGAATTTTGTAAGTCCAAGCTTAGTCTCTCTTGTCCACTAAAAGTTCTCAGAAGAAGCTGTATCTTTCCTATCTCCATTTTGTAGTGTTGTGCATTGAAAAAAAACCGTGTATATAATAAATGGAATAAGTAAACTAAATAGCATTTGGATTTTGAACTAACAATTATTACTGTTAACTTTGTACAATGAGTATCTTAATAGTGACTGGAAAAGAGGCCTATTCCTGTAAACATTGGCTCCTAAAATTGTTTTATGTATTAGTACAAGATAAAAGTTTATAGCATAATATGCACTCTGTATGTATCTTTTTATTTTTTATTAAAAAAATTTTTTTAAATATTTAGTTTTGAGAGAAAGGGCATGAATGGGGGATGGGCAGAGAGAGACACACACAGAATCTATACAGGTGCTAAGCTCTGAGCTGTCAGCACAGAGCCCAGTGCAGGGCTTGAACTGATGAACCTGCGAGATCATGACCTGAGCTGAAGTTGGATCCTTAACTGACTGAGCTGCCCAGGCGCCACTGTGTATATCTTTTTTAAAAAAAAGTTATTTTCTTTTTTTTTAAATATTTATTTTGAGACTGAGAGAATGCATGCATAAGCAAGTGGGGGAGGGGCAAAGATGGAGAGAGAGAATCCCAAGCAGGCTTCAGGCTGTCACTGCCACGCCCAGTGTGGGGCTTGATCCCATGAAATGTGAGATAATGATCTAAGCTAAAATCAAGAGTTGGATGCTTAACCAACTGAGCCAGTATGAGCCCCTTGTTGATCTTTTTAATATCAAGAATTGTTATTCTTTAATCATAGTTATATGTAAATAGGATATAATGAAATATGTTTAAAATACTATTTAAATAATGACATACTTTTCCATCTCTTTGAGAGCAGTATTCCCCAGGGGACTTTATGAATTGTTACCTTTAAAATATTGGCATGTGCTTTAGTTTTTTATTTTTTATTAAAAATATTTTAACATTTATTTATGTTTGAGAAAGAGTAAGAGAGGGAGGGAGAGACATAGCATGAGCAGGGGAGGGGCAGAGAGAGGGAGGGAGACACAGAATGTGAAGCAGGCTCCGGGTTCTGAGCTGTCAGCACAGAGCCCAGTGCGGGGCTCGAACTCACAAACATGAGATCCTGACCTGAACCAAAGTCGGATTCTTAACCTGTGGAGCCCACCTAGGAACCCCAGCATGTGCTTTGTCCTTTAACTTTCTTGGATAAGATTATCTGAACGTATAGAATATTTTCTTGACTTCTCAGGAGATATTAACCTTTTTGGGGTTCCAGATTATCATTTTAGACAGTAATTATTTTTAGTCTGTTGAATTTTTGTCTGTAAATTGCTTATTTGCTCTCACTGTTGTTAATGCATTGCTTTTAATTGGCTTTATTGCAACAGAAAATTGTCAAAATTTATATTTAAAATTTAAAGCTCTGAGGATCTGTCTCATTGTTAGTAAAATTCATAGGGATTTGATGACATTAGTATTTTTGGAGATTTTTATTTCCTCTGTATTCAAGGCTGTATTGCTTATTGTTGCTTGTTTGGAATGTGTATATAAAGTGAGATGGAAATATGTTAATACAGTTATATTCTCACTGGCAAGTGAATCTGTTAATAATCTCTTATAGTAACAGAACTGTTAAGAGTTCAGATGATCAGGCAGCCAACTTCATTTATCTTCTCAATTTATACATGGAGGAAATGAGTCCAGAGACTCATTTTCCTTAAGGCTAAATTAGTGTCACAAAAAGAGCTGGAACTCGTTTACTTGGTGCTACTTGTGTTACGTCAGTCAACCTTTAAGGAACCTAAACAAGTTATATTAGGGGAAAGTTCTTGGTGATGAGACTCAGACATCAGTTCTTGGACACAGTGGCATTCTTTTTTGACTTTTAAAAATGGAATATGGAAACCAAGTTTCAGAAAATACTTCTATTTTTTGCTAGCATTTAGGCAAATGCATCTGATAATCTGAAATACAGTTTTGTTTTAAAAAATATTTTTCTGCTGCTATTATCATCTGTAGTGTCTGTCCCTGTTTGCAGTTACTGCTCTTTTTAATTTTCCATCCAACATTGATTTATGCATTCCCTGAAATTACTTTCTCTGCCTCCTTTACTGGTGTTTCTTCTATTTCTCAAACCACATTTTAGTCATTCAAGTTTATTTCTCCCAACTGCTTATACAGTGTTCTAAACTTCTCTTTCCTATGGATGAAATCCAAATTAAGATTTCCGACTCTTTAAGGTTCTGAACTTGTTTCATATCCACTTCTGTTTACTGAACATTACAAAGATACTCCCTTTTTAAAAAGCTGATTTATCCTTTATCAAACCAATACTTTATTCTTTTTCACATTAATTTACCTTTTGTATTATACTGAATAAGTTTTAGAAACAATTACATCTCCTCTAGTACATAGTGAAATCACTGCGTCTTTATCAATCATTTGGTGTTATTACTTTATACGGTTTTCATTATTTTAAGTATAATTCTTGCTCAGGTGTGTGTCCCAGACGTGTGGTTTTCATTTTCAGATTTATTTTCATTTCAGTCTTTAATTTTTCAGTTTAAACATTGTTAGAAAATTTGGGGCACCTGGGTGGCTCAGTCGGTTAAGTGTCCGGCTTCAGCTCAGGTCATGATCTCACTATTCGTGGGTTCGAGCCCCGCCTTGGACTCTGTGCTGACAGCTAGCTCAGAGCCTGGAGCCTGTCTTCGGATTCTGTGTCTCCCTCTTTCTCTGACCCTCCCCTGCTCACGCTGTCTCTCGCTCTCTCTCTCGAAAAATAAAATAAAACCATTAAAAAAAAAAAACATTGTTAGAAAATTAATATTTCTGGGGCGCCTGGGTGGCTCAGTCAGTTAAGCGCCCGACTTGGTTCAAGTCATGATCTCACACTTCGTGGGTTCGAGCCCTGTGTCGGGCTCTGTGCTGACAGCCCAAACCTGTAGCCTGCTTTGGATTCTGTGTGTGTCTCCCTCTCTCTCTGTCCCTCCCCCACTCACTCTCTGTCTCTCTCAAAAAATAAAATAAAGACAGAAAAAAAAGAAAATTATTATTTCTATAAACTACTTTTGTCATGACACTCGCCTTTTTAGAAGGATAAATTCAAGTTGATTACATTTGTAGTTAAATTTTCCATTTGAAGACTGAGTAATTTTTCTGTATGAAATGCTTCTGTTATCTTTTCTCCTGTAATCTGTGGTTCTCAGCCATTAAGATGATAGGGATTAGCACAATTTCAATCAATAATGGTAGTTCTCAACTTAGAGTGACTGTACAATTGAAGTTATTAGAACATTTTTTGCTATTTTCTTTTTAATTCATTTTATATAACATTTGAATTTTGGTTAGTTGGTTGTTTGGTAAAGTCACCATATACTGCCTTTGCTCTTAATATCTCAATATGTAACTGATTTTTAAAAAATGATTTAAATGTAAATTATTAAAAATACCTATTAAATTAGTTATTTAAGATCTTTTATGCTGTTTTTCACACTCACTTTAATACTAACTGTATTAATATTAAATTTTTCTGGATGTCATTTTGGCAAAAGTGACTAGAACTTTTCATGAATTAAGGAATGGTTGTTCTTTTGTACATTTATAAAGGAAAATTTAGATGTACCCCTGATATTATGAACATGTAGTTGTTTTGTTTTTTAGAGTTATTCTTTTCCTAAAGGAACCTTGAATAAAACTGTATATATACATATAAATGGACCTCTGTGCTCAACTACAAATATGGCATTAAGCAAATTTGGGTTGTAATGATTTCAGGACTGTTCATTAATATAAGATGTTACCACTTACAAGAAAGAAAACTTATTTAATAGCAAATTGCACTGTAAATTATAATTACTATATATTTGTATGTGTAAACTTAAATGCACACATACATATATATATATGTTACCTTTTTGGGTTTATTTCCTTTTGCGGATATCATTTTGGCAAAAAATATAGGTAAGTATTAATGGAATATTTTATATATTTGTATATATGTACTTTTCTCTCTACACCCATACCAAATACATACAATTTTTTCCTCCCTTTCAGGTGTTATTCAAGTATTGGGAAAATTCAGGATGCCTTTATATCTTATAGGCAGTCTATTGATAAATCAGAAGCAAGTGCAGATACATGGTGTTCAATAGGGTAAGACTTCTGTATATAAAGTCAGTATTTTAATGAATACATGACTTCATTGAAACACATGTAATATACTGTGTATTAGTATTCTGTTCATTTCAGAAAACCTTTTCTTTCTCTTTTCAGTGTGCTTTATCAGCAACAAAATCAACCTATGGATGCTTTACAGGCCTATATTTGTGCTGTACAATTGGATCACGGGCACGCAGCAGCCTGGATGGACCTAGGTACTCTCTATGAATCCTGCAACCAACCTCAAGATGCCATTAAATGTTACTTAAATGCAACTAGAAGCAAAAGTTGTAGTAATACTTCTACACTTGCGGGAAGAATTAAATTTTTACAGGTAAAAATTTGAAGGAACTTTCTTTAAAAACACTTTTCCGTATGGTAACTGGCATGAGGGGGGTAGCTAGAAACTGTCTGTTTTTTGTTTTCATGACAGTACCTTTTTCCCATAATTTTTAACATTTTGTGATATTTTACGTTTCATTCGAAGTAAGAGAGATAATATTTACAGTGTTCTTTTGCACATTTACTTTGTTAATATACATTAATTTGCATGATTTTTCTGTTATCTACATTTTTTAAGTTAATAGCATTTTAGAAAAAAGAACACAACCATTGTTTTCCACTCTTGTTTGAAATTTCATGAGTTCTGTGAAATTCCTAAAAAACAGAAATTAGCTTTGTTCTGACTCAACACACATATAATGTAGTTGACTTCTTTATGCTTAGCATTTATACCTAAACCCCCAAATATAGAATCTATGAAAAAATAAATTCCTGTAACATTGAGGAAGATATGGTGGACTTTCTCTTACTCAAGTAGGCCTGTGTTAAATTTGCTTTTTACATAATTTTTCCTAGGCTCAGTTGTGTAACCTTCCACAAGGTAGTCTACAGAATAAAACTAAATTACTTCCTAGTATTGAGGAGGCGTGGAGCCTACCAATACCCGCAGAGCTTACCTCCAGGCAGGGTGCCATGAACACAGCACAGCAGGTGAGAAGTTGGGTTATCTTCTGCAGGTGCCCAGCTTTAAGGGTTCTTTCCAATCTGTAGTGATCAAACTTATATTACTAAGTGCAGGATTGACTTTTTAAAAATATTCTTCTAATTTAATTTTGAGGGATTTTAGATCAAAATAAAACTAACTTTGGGTGCCTGGCTGGTTCAGTCAGAAAAGCATGCGACTCTTGGGGCCATGAGTTCAAGGCCCAAATTGGGTGCAGGTTTACCTCTCATGTGGGAAAATACTTGGAATACCAGTTGAAAACCTTTATATTTTCTCATAATTTCAAAGGGTTTTTAAGGGACTTTATACAGTGGTATATTTAATAAAATAAAAGTTCTTCAATAGAAGGTACACATTTCTCCATTAATGTTTCATTCAGTTTTGATTTTCATTAATTGCAGTCCATGATGTCCACATAGCTTTGATTTGAAAAGTGTGCAGCTTGTAATTTTTAAATTTTGAAGGAATGAATTAAGAATATATGGAACCATACTTTTTGTCTTACTTCTGTGATCTTAGGCTTACAAAGCTCATCATCCAAATTCTGAACCTGTATTAGGCCTCAGTCAAATACCACTTTCACAGCAGTCCTTGCCAGTACATATGATTACTTCTAGCCAAGTAGATGGCTCATCCAGCCCTGCCAAGAAGAAAAGAACATCTAGTCCAGCAAAGGTATATATACATTAAGAACAATGGGAAATCCCAATCAAAAATGAAGATGTGTCTTCTGAAATTTGCCTTTCATGTATTTTCACCTGTCTACATTAGGGAATGAAAAGTTTTTCACTTGTTTTGCTGTTATGTAAACAGTATTTTCTAATCCTGATTTGTAAGCATCATTCAAACATAGAATTTAGGGGATAACTTCATCAATAGTTATACTCATTGCATTTGTTTTATGATACGTAATTTTACCACTTTCTGCTTACATTGAAGTAAGTTGAATGTTGTATAAAATGGACACTGTTAGCTGTTTGACACATGATTTAGATAAGAGACTTCTTAGGTTCTGGAGTTGAAGAATCAGCATATGTTTCAAATTAGTAAGCTTCCAAATTGGTCATGCATATTAGGTTATTTTTTAGATAATTCAAATAGAAAAGCCTTATGTGTTTATAAATGCTCCAATTCTTAGTCCTTTGTATCTTACTTTTCATAACAGTTAGTGTATGAATTTAACCAAATATTCTTTAATTTTACAAAATAAATTTTCCTCAGAATAGTTCTGAGAACTGGAATAGAACTGCTTCACATACTCCAGTACCACAGCAAGTTCATTCATTGTATTTGACACCACAGAAACTACAGGTATGAAATATTCTTTTCTTAAATTATAATTAGATGCCACACATTGTAATAATAGTTTCAGGTATACAATATAGTAATTCCGCAATTCCAAACAGTAGCTTATCCTCATCACAACCATACTTTTAATCTTTGTCATCTATTGAACACATTCCTCCACTGGTAACTGATTGTTCTAAAAACAGCTTGTTCTATATAATTAAGAGTCTGTTTCTTAATTTGTCTCTCTGTGTCTCTTTTCCCCTTTTGTTCATTTGTTTTGTTTCTTGAATTCCACCTAGGAGTGATACCATAAGCTATTTGCCTTTCTCTGACGAAGTTTATTTCACTTATCATTATAATCTATAGCTCCACATCTTGGCAAATACCAGTAGTTCTGTTTTTTGGTTTTTTTTTTTTTTTTTGATGGCTGAGTAGTATTCTATTGTATATATGTACACACATCTTCTTTTTCATCAGTCGATGGATATTTGTGCTCTTTCCATAATTTGGCTTGTATAAATAATGTCAGTAAACATCAGGGTGCATTTGCCCCCCCCCCCCCGACTCTGTATTTTTGTACCTTTTGGGTAAATACTAGAGCAGTTGCTGTATTATAGGGTAGTTCTATTTTTAGGTTTTTGAGGAATCTCCATACTGTTCCTGAGTGGCTGCACCAGTTTGCATATCCACCAGGATTGCAGAAAGGTTCCTTTTTGTGTCCGTCCTCCCCAGGACTTGTTTTCTTGTGTTGTTGGCTTTAGTCAGTCTCACAGTTGTGAGGTGTAGTTTTGATTTGCATTTCTCTGATGATGAATGATGATGATCTTGTCATGTGTTTGTTAGCCATCTGTATGTCTTCATTGAAGAAATGTCTGTTCATGTCTTTTGCCCATTTTTAATTGGATTAATAGTTTTGAGGGTATGGAGTTACATAAATTCTTTATATATTTTGGATCTTGCCTTTTATTGGATATGTCATTTGCAAATATCTTCCCCCATTCCGTAGGTAGCCATTTTGTTCTGTGCAGAAGCTTTTTATCCTGATGAGGTTGCAGTGGTTGATTTCTGCTTTCATTTCTTGCGTTACAAGATACATATTGTAAGAAGTTGCTACAGTTGATGTAAAAGGGTTATTTCCTGTGCTCTCTTCTAAGATTGTTATGATTTACACTGTTACACTTAAGTCTTTCATCCATTTTGAGTTTATTTTTGTGTATGGTCTAAGACAGTGGTCCAGATTTATTCTTTTGCATGTTGCTCTCCCGGTTTCCCAGCAGTATCTTTTGAAGATACTGACTTTTTCCCATTGAATATTCTTGACTTCCTTGTCATAGATAAATTAACCGTATAGTTGTGGGTTAAAATTTCCTTTTGACAGATTTACTCCCCTATTTTAAAGCAAGTAGTAATAAGCTTTAAGTTTTATTAGGCATTAATTTTTAAAATTGAATAGCAGTAAACCAAATTAATTAGTACATAAGTACAGCTAGCTCACATTTTCTAGATTAACAGATAATTCATTTTAACATTTTTCTTTAAGAAGTAATGTATTCATGGGGATAAAATGCAAGAGTTATTGAAAGATACAGGGTATACAGGTTAAAGGCTTTTTCTGGTTCCTTACTCTAGCCGCTTAATGTTAATTGCTTTCTTTGCATTTTTTTTCCTAGAGATATATTATACATGTACAAGAGTATGAACTTGTCTCCTAGGTTGCTTTTTTTTTTTTTTTTTTTTTAAACAAATGTATGTATGGGTGCCTGGGTGGCTCATCAGTTCAGTGTCCAGCTTTGGCTCAGGTCATGATCTCATGGTTTATGGGTTTGAGTCCCATGTGGGGCTCTGTGCTGACAGTTCAGAGCCTGGAGCCTGCTTCAGATTCTGTGTCTCCCTCTCTGCTCCTCCTCCACTCATATTCTGTCTCTCCTTGTCTGTCAAAAATAAATTTAAAAAACATATAAAAATTACAAAGCAATGTAAGTACAGTGCTGTATATATATATATATATATATATATATATATATATATATATATATATATATATATATATATATACTCAGAATCTTGGTGTATGTTTCTTTTACATGTGGATTTGCAAAACCTTTTCATCTTTATGTATTACTTCCTTACTTTTGTTTTTGTTTTTGTATGGGTATAAAATCACATGTTTTAAGACTACATGGAGGCCAGTGATTCTTTAACAAGATTCTTATGGTTGGACTTAAAAAAGGTCATGGGTGTTGTTAGAAACAGTGTTGCTTATAAGTACTTTTGACTTTTATTATACCACATTTTTGTTATTTTAAATAGCTTTCACCATGAAGATTCCAGTTTTCTCTCCGCATAGTATATTTATTTTAAAACACAAAAATAACCTTCTTCTGATGAATGTTTGTTTTTAAACCTTCTTTTCTTTGATTTCTAGAAGGATTGCATTTTAGAATTGATTACTTGAGCTGAGTAATGATTATTTTTGACTACACAAATGTTCTGAGTTTGTAGTGTTATCAGTGACAGGTTGTCTGATTGGCTTCTCTTTCTTAAGAATAACTTTGTATTTTTATTTTTCTAGCATTTGGAACAGCTGCGTGCAAATAGAGATAATTTAAATGCAGCACAGAAGGTGATGCTGGAACAGTTGGAAAATCAGTTTGTCCTAATGCAGCAAGTATGTGTATTATTTTTATCCTAATATTTATCATCGTGCTAAATATTTTTCTTGACTACAGTATCATTTGAGAGTATATTACCCTGATTTCTACTTTCTACATAAATCCTTAAATACTACTAGTGGATACATGTTTTTTTAATAACCATGATTTAATATAGAACAACACCACTCATATTTTCCTTTTTTTTTTTTTGCATATTATTTCATGTGTGTTCCGTAGGCTTATTTTCAGTATTTTAGAATTAAAATAACCTTGTTGAGGTGGAGATGTTCTAAGGATCGCTTGATACTATAAATAGAAGAGTAGAAATTTGAAATAACGTATTCATGACATAAAACAAGGCCTATAAATGACTGACTGACTAATCATAATTTTAAAGTGCTTTCTTTTCCTTTATAACACTAAGTAAAGAATTTTCTTTAAGTATATAATGAAAAGATTTTTGCTTTACCCTTGATTCAATTTTAAAATATATGTATGTTAACATAGAGATATTAAATACTATAATAATACTAGGGATGTATTGATTACACATTTTCAAAGTCACACAAGCAGGCTTTTTTCTTTGTTTTTGAAGATGGGAAAGACAGGACAAACTACTGGAATTCCTAATGGGCCAATAGCTAACTCATCACTGCCTACAAACTTTATCTGTAGCCAGCAACCACATTCTACTCTACCTAGAGATTCTAGTATCTCTCAGCCTGAAGTTCGCTCTGCTTGTTTTGAAAAACGTTTGTCCAGTGGACCATTTTCTGGAGGCTCTACTCCTTTTGGCATATCAAAATCACTAGGGAGCACAGACACTCTTTTAGTAGGCAGTAATTACGTAACAGGAAGTGGAAGTAATGGAAATGTGCCTTACCTGCAGCAAAACACACTCATTCTACCTCATACCTACACAAACCTGACCAGCAGCACAGAAGAGCCATGGAGAAAACAGCTGACTAACTCCACTCAGGTAAAAGATTAGCTATTTTGTTTGCTCTTAAATAATTTTTCTTTGACTTAAGTATATTTTGAGAAGAAGAAACAGAATTTAATGACTTTTTATATATATAAATTAATTTTAAATAATTTATAATTATATAAGAATTTTAAGTATTTTTGAAATGTATCCATTGAAAGACTATTGTAGGGAGGGTGACTCAGGCGGTTAAGCATCTGACTTTTGATTTTGGCTCAGGTCATGATCTTATGGTTTGTGAATTCAGGCCCCTACATTGGGGGCCTGTTTGGGATTCTCTTCTCCTCTCTTTGTCTCTAACCCGCTTGAGCACATTCACTTTCTCTCTCAAAATAAATAAACTTCAAAAAAAAGGTCTATCTTGGAGAGCACTTCTAAAGTTTATGGAAAATGAAGCAAAAAATACTAAGAACTGTCTTTAAGGTCTTGTGTGTGGCATGATAAGTGTGGCATGATAATTACAGATGATAAGGTATTTATTATTTTTTTAATGTTTATTTTTGAGAGAGACATTTGGAAACAGAATTTGAAACAGGCTCCAGCCTCTGAGCTATCAGCACAGAGCCTGACATAGGTCTCGAACCCACATAACATGAGATCATGACCTGAGCCAAAGTCAAATACTTCCCGAACTGAGCCACCCAGATTCCCCTGATAAGTTATTATTATTAGTTTTAAGTGTATAATGTACATTTTTTTCTTTGTGTCATACTTTGTACAGGTACTGACAAATTGATAATGATGCATGTCCACCTTTACAGTATGATACAAAATAGATTCACCATCCTAAACATACCCTGTACTCCCATTTATTTATTCTTCCTTCACTCCCCTGAATATGTCCATATGTTTGTTTGTTTGTTTGTTTGTTTGTTTAAGTATTTATTTTGAGAGAGAGAGCACTAGTACGAGAGGGGCAGAGAGAAAGTGAGAGACAGAGACTCCAGAGCAGACTTTCCAGGTCTCAATCCCACAACTGTGAGGTCATCACCCAAACCAAAATCAGGAGTCCGTTGTCCCTCAATAACATATGTTTTTATTTTTTTTTATATTGTTGCCTTTTCCATAGGTCATATAGCTGAAGTGAGTATAGTATGTTACCCTTTTAGTATGGCTTCTTTCATTTGCTAGTTTGCATTTTACATTCTTCCATGTCTTCTTTCCTTGATGTGATAAACATTTTCTTTTTCATCACTAAATTATATTCCATAGTTTCAATTAATCACAGTTTAGTTATCCTTTCATTTCCTGAAGGACTTCTTGGTTATTTGTAAAATTTTGCAATTATGAATAAAGCTTCTTACAAATATTTATGTGTAGTTTGTGTGGACATAAAGTTTTCTGTGTCTTTGGTTGAAAACCTCAGAGCATGATTGCTGATAACATTGTTTAGTTTTGTACAAAACTTAACAAAGGATCTTGTAAAGCATACATACCATTTTGCATTCTTACCTGCAATGTCTGAGACTTTTTATTCTAGCTTTTCTTGGCATTTGATATTAAAAGGGTTCTTAGTGTGGGGAGTATAAACAAAGTACCATACACTGGATAGTTTATAAACAGGGATTTCTTTCTCACAGTTGTGGAGGCTAGAAATTCCGGATCAAGGCACTGACAGATTTGGTATCTATTGCAAGCCCTCTTTTGGTTCATAGTCAGCTGTATTCTCATTGTCCTGAAATGGCAGGAGAAATGAGGGATCTCTCTAGGGTCTTTTTTATAAGGGCACTAAAACTTGAAGGATGACCCAGTCATTTCTAAAAGGGCCCATATCGAGATACCATCATATTGTGTATTAACTTTTAACATAGAGTTTAGGGAACAGTTGCTATTATGGCCTTCATAGTTTTGGACTTTAGTAACTCTAATAGGGATATGGTAGTACCTCAGTTTTTAGTTTTACAGTTCTCTAAGATATTTTGGAACATCAGTGTATGCCATATGTATTTCAACTTTGTGAGGTCTGTATTCAGATGTTTTGATTATGTTTCAGTTGGATTATTTTCTTATGTTGGGTTTAAGTGCTTTTTTTTTTTTCTCTTCTGTATATTGTTTAATGGTCCTAAATCACATGTGACTCTTACAAATATCTCCCAATTTCTGCTTCTCTGACAGTGTATTTCACAGAGCAGAAGTTTTTAATTTTAATGAAAGTCCAGCATTTGAATTCTTTCATGATCATGCCTTACAAGTTAACATTTGAAAAAATCTTCACCATGGCTGAGGTATCTAGATTTTCCCGTATGTTAATCATAGTTTCATATTTTCACATTTTACCTTTAGGTCAGTGATTCACTTTCACTTTCCTTGTATGGAGGGTATAAGATCATTGACAAGGTTCAATTTTTTCTTAATGTGGTATCTAGTTTTTCCAGTATCATTAATTGAAAAGGGTTACTCTGCTCCATTACAATAATGCTTTTACTCCTTGATCAAATAGCTGTTGATTGATTTATGTGAATCTTTTTCTCAGCTCTATAATTTGTTCTTAATTTGTCCATTCCTTGATGCTTTGATTAAAGTAGCTTTATGCTAAATCTTGAAATCAAGTACTACAGTTCTCCAGTTTGTTCTTTCCTTGCCATATTGTGTTGGCTATTTTGGATGTTTTGTTTTTCAACATAATATTAAGAATCACTTTGTCAACATTCATAAAAATAATGCTGGGAGTTTTATTTGGATGCTTTGAATCTGTAGATGAACACCTCTTTTTAATTTATTTTTTAGATTAATATTCAGGTTAATTAATGTACAGTATAGTCTTGGCTCCCAGAGTAGAACCCAGTGACTTATTTATCTTTTATATGACACCCAGTTTTCATCCAGAAAAGTGCCTCCTTGATATCCATCACCTGTTTAACCCACACCCCTCCATAACATACCTCACTTTACAGCAACTCTTAGTTTGTTTTCTGTATTTAAGAGTTTTCTGGTTTGCCTCCCACTTTGGTTTTATCTGATTTTTCCTTTTGTTCCCTATGTTCATCTGTTGATTTTCTCAAATTCCACATTTGAGTGGAATCATACAATTTCTTTCTCTGGTTTATTTTTAGCATAATGCCCTCCTCTTCCATCCATGTTGTTGCAGATGGCAAGATTTCATTCTTTTTTATCACCAAATAGTATTCCATTGTATATATAAACCACATCTTCTTTATCCCATCATCAGCTGATGTTTGGGCTCTTTACATAATTTGACTAATGTTGATCACACTTCTATAAAACTTGGGGTGCATATACCCCTTCAAATCAGCATTTTTGTGTCCTATGGATAAATTCCTAGTGGTGCAGTTGCTGGTTTGTAGGGTAGTTCTATTTTCAGTTTTTTGAGAAACCTCCATACTGTTTTCCAGAGTGGCTGCACTAGTTTACACTCCCACCAGCAGTGCAAAAGGGTTCCCCTTCATCCACATCTTCACCACCAACTGTTGTTGTCTGACTTGTTAATTTTAGTTAATCTAACAAGTTTTCAGGAGGTATCTCATTGTGGTTTAGATTAGTGGTTCCCTGTTGTCTGTTTGCCATCTGTATGTCTTCTTTAGAAAAGTGTTGATTGCTGTCTTTTGCCCATTTCTTTGCAGGGGTATTTGTTTTGTGTGTGTTGAGTTTGGTAAGTTCTTTAGAGATTTTGGGTGCTAACCCTTTATCTGATACGTGATTTGCAAATATCTTCTCCCATTCCATCATTGTGTTTTAGTTTGGTTAGTTGTTTCCTTTGGTGTGCAGAAGCTTTCTATCTTGAGGTCCCAATAGTTCATCTTTGCTTTTGTTTTCCTTACCCCTGATGAAGTGTGGAGTAAGACTGTGGCTAGGTCAAAGTGGTTGCTTCCTGTTTTTTTCTATACGATTTTGATGGTTTCCAGCCCCCCCCCCCCCCCATTTAGGTCTTTCAGACGTTTTGAATTTATTTTTATATATATGATGTAAGGGAGTGATCCACTTCATTCTTCCATATATTGCTGTCCAGTTCTTCCAGCACCATTTACTAAAGAGAGTGTCTTTTGGGGCACATGGGTGGCTCAGTCAGTTAAGCATCCAGCTTCAGCTCAGGTCTTGATTTCGTGGTTTGTGAGTTTGAGCCCTGCGTTAGAGCTCTGATCTGCACAAAGCCCGATATGGGGCTCAGATTCATGCATAGTGAGATCATGACCTGAGCTGAAGTTGATGGTTAACCAACTGAGCCACCCAGCCACCCCCACAATATTCTTTACTATATTTCATGTGCTGTGCTTTTCATCCTATAATATATTTTTTAATGAAGTTTGTACCTTTTACTCCCATTCATTTATTTTGCATGTCTTCTGGGAACAACCACTTTATTCTCTGTATTTGTTTACTTTTATTTTTCCATATATATGTAAAATCATGAAGTATTGCCTTTCATTTCGTTTAACATCATATCCTGTGGGTCCATTCATGTTATCACAAATGACAATATTTCATCCTCCTTGTGACAGTAGCAGTATTCCATTGTGTATTTTTAAACCACATTTTCATTATTCATTCATGTAGTGATGGCCCAAATAGTAATTTTGCTATTATATAAATAATAAACATAGAAGTGCATATATCTTTTTAAATTAGTAGTTTTGTATTCTGTGGGTAGACATCCAGTACTGGAATTGTTAAATCACATATTTCCATTTTTAATTTTTTAAGGAACCTCCATACAGTTTTCCAGTGTTTGTAACAGTTTGCACTCCTACCAATAGTCGGCAAGAGTTCTTTTTCTCTATGTCCTCTTCAACACTTAGTCATTTTGTAACTTTTTGATTTTAGTCATGGTGTACAGGTGTAAGGTGGTATCTCACTGGAGTTTTGATTTGTATTTCTCTAATGGTGAGTGGTCATAATCTCAAAAGATGTTGAGTACCTTTTCATGAGTCTGTTGGCCATCTCTGTCTTCTTCGGAGAAATGTCTATTCAGCGCTTCTGTTTTTTGATTGGACTCTTTAGGCTTTTGGTATTGACTTCTTGATAGATTTTGGACACTAAGCACTTACTGGATATATTGTTTACAGATATCTTCTCCCATTCAGTAGGTTGTCTTTTTGTTTTGTTGATGGTTTCCTTCACTGGGCAGATGCTTTTTATATTGATAAAATCACCATGGTTCATTTGTGCTTTGGTTTCCCTTTCCATGGGAGACCTATTTAGAAAAATATTTGTGGCTAGCATCAAAGAAACTAATGTCGGTTGTTTTTATGATGTTTTAGGCACAGGTTTTTTGTTTTTATTTTAGTTAGGGTTTTCTGACCTTGAATTTGTCACATAAAAATTTTTTCATTAATATAGTGTTGGGCCTCGACACTTAAATATGGTTTTTGGTGGTCTGTGTCTTTATGTTCAGCCATTTCTTCTATTGGACATTGCTCACTTAAAGTCTGTATTACAATTATGGTGTTTCAGGTTTTCTTTTTTATGAATTTATTTTTTACCTTAATAAGTTGCTTGTTGTTAAACCTCTGAATTTTGTTTGTTTGTAGTCACTATCTTGTCTTTTAATTTCTAGTTTTAATTTTTAACCTGGTTTTCTAGGATTTTTTCCTTTGTACATAAAAGATTAATGGTCAGCTAATTTATTTTGGCCAACGTTGTGTTCATAGTTATTCAAGCTTCTCTCAGCTGTTTATTTTTTGGGTATAGGTTGAGGATACACTGAAAGTTGCAATCATTTCTCCAGTCCTTCTTTATTTTCTTTGAAGGAATTAATAAACTCAAAATACTCTGATCTATAGCTAGAGAAGTAATAAAAATATTAACTTTTAATATCTGCAGGTCAGTTTTGACTACAGTGAATGAATTTTTTACTTGCCTACTCACACTCTCAAATACTTTGAATGTTGATTTGATGAGATTACAATGTTTGGGGATGTGGGGGTGGCTCAGTCAGTTATGCATATGACTTCGGCTGAGGTCATGATCTCGCAGTTTTTAAATTCGAGCCCCACGTTGGGCTCTGTGCTAACGGCTCATAGCTGGAGCCTGCTTCAGATTTTGTTTATCCTTCTCTTTGCCCCTCCCCTGCTCACATTCTGTCTCTGTTTCAAAAATAAACATTAAAAAATTCTTTTTAAAATAATAATATTTGCTACTTTTATTTTATGAAAACTGATTTTATATAACAAGGATTTTATCTGAATTATTCCATGATTATTCTTTCACTTAATTATTTAATACTAATTTATTCTTTTGTACTCTTAATTTGTGTCAAATTTAATGTTCCGGTATTAAGGTAGATCAAATATAAATAATATTTTTGATATAAAACATATTAATAGTTTAGGGTGTTTTAGATGGTAAAACAATGTCAGTAACATGCTGGCAAATTTTAATTAAATAATTAAAACTGACTTTTGTATATACAACTTAAT
The DNA here is from genome assembly GCA_028646485.1 of Cryptoprocta ferox. Lineage (NCBI taxonomy): Eukaryota > Metazoa > Chordata > Mammalia > Carnivora > Eupleridae > Cryptoprocta > Cryptoprocta ferox. The sequence continues at coordinate 121,699 of JAQQST010000022.1, read as the reverse complement.
TCCATTTCATATGAAAACAGAGGCTTTTGCCTTATTATTACATTAATTACCACTTCAAAAAAAAAGCAGTTGTAAGATTTTCTGTAGGGTTTTGAGGTTTTAACTCCATGTAGAATTTTATATTAAAAATATGTTCCTGTATAACTATAGATCTAATTCCAAAGAAGTTATTATATTTTACATATTACTTTAATTGGCATTGCTAAATTACTCTGTCAGTAAATGAGAATCTTTTAGAGCAGTTTATAATACTAAGGAGAAATTTCAGGTAACATTCATTTAATTCAGTAAATGAGAATTTTTTTAGAGCAGTTTACAATACTAAGGAGAAACTTCAGGTAACATTTATTTAATTCATTGCATATAGTATCTTAATTCCATGAAATAATCTCCCTTTGACACAAAACTTGTTTTTTAATCTATCCTATAAAAATGCTTTACATTATCCATATATTCTTCAAATCCTGTCAATCTGGGAGAAAGTGCCATTAGCTCTAAATTTATTTTATAGGTTCACTGGTAACGTTAAAGGTTGAGTAAGTATACTTCCTATATTAAATTTATAATAGTTTTTAGATAAATGACTTGTGCTATTTAGTTTGTGTTATGGGTTTACTTGGCAATGGCTGTGTGTAATAAATTTACAGATATATTTCTCTTAAGGTGCAAATGTAACTATTAGAATTGAACATTAAGAATTCTTAAAGCCTAATGTGAAGAAATATTGTTGCATACTAATGAACAGTAAATTTATGCAGCCTGGTTACATAATTTTTGCTAAGAATATTAGCCACATTAATCCTTGGATTACTGGGAACATTTTAAAAACAATTTTTAGGGATTGGGTTAAAGTATATTGCACATGTTTTTGGTGGCTCTTAAAACATTTTCAGTTGTCACTGTTGTTCTGCATTTGTATTCTGAGTTGGCATAATAGATTTAAACAAATTTTGATAATTTCTTTCTCTGTTTTTCAAGGGGTTTCACAAAGGTCAGAATTCACATTTGGCAGAACCTAATGATGAACAACCTCCTTTTCCCACTGGGCCTGCTCAGTATCTCCAGGCAGCTAGCACTGCTATTCAGAAACAGACTGGACATCAAACTCTGCCTAGCAATTCAGTAACACAGGGAGCTGCTCTCAATCACCTCGCCTCTCATATTGCTACCTCAGGTGGACAACAAAGCATTACCTTTACCAAAGAGAGCAAACCTTCAGGAAATCGATCTTTGGTGCCTGAAACAAGCAGGCAATTTGGAGACACACCTAACGGCTGTGCTGGTGTCAAAGGACTTTCTAATCATGTTCAGCAGTTAATGGCAAAACCTGTTTGCAATCCTAACCATGGAGATTCTATATCACCAAATGCACAGATTTCAGACAATCCTCATATCTCTGCCTTGTTGATTGGAAAAGCCAATGACAGTGAGGGGACTGGAACCTGTGACAAAGTCAATAATTTTCACCCCACTGTTTATACAAAGAATAATAATTCTGTTGTCTCATCACCCTCTTCAGTCATTTCTACTGCAACACCTTCTCCAAAATCCATTGAACAGACAATTACACATGTTGTTCCCAGCCTCAACAGTCCAAATACACTTAATGGAGAAGGGCTTGAGAACTCACAGAGCTCTATAAAAACAGACCTGCCTATAATTAGCCAAAAACCGGGTCCTCATATTATACCATCAATGTCAGTGTCCATATATTCCAGTTCCTCAGAAGTTCTGAAGGCATGCAGGTTAGTATGGGAAAATTTGTTACAAAATGAGAAATTTTGTTGACTACTGGTCAACAGGTTGACTACTGTTGAGATCAGAAAAACTGAAATATTTTGATTTTATAAGTAATAGCAATTATTTAACAAAAAATATCTAAAAAGTGATACAGTCATATATATTAAATAGCCATTTCCTAAGGTTGTTAGGTGTCGGTATTATGGTCCTAGCTTAACAATGTATCTGATGTGAAAAACAGTTTCTTACATCTCCCTTATTTGAGAGGCATGTTTTTATCTAGAAGTGTCTTCTGGTTATCAGACTTCTCTGCTTTTCCATGATTAACCTTATTCTGGGAATTGAGACCTGAGAGTGAATTAAATCATATTTGATAGGAAACAGCAGAGCCTAGAAAACTATAACTGTGTGATTTCTTTTTGGTAACAATTTTGTTCTGACTATTACAAGGTTATAAAGTGGGTAAGAGGAACAAGAGAAAAGGCTGAAAGAATTGAGAAATATAACAGACTGTCATTCACTCTAGTAAAGGCAGCCATATTCTACTCCCAGAAATTTGTCAATGGTTTCAGTGCCCCTCTCAAAAAAAAAAAAAAAAAAAAAAAAAAAATCAAGAATAAAGAAGACTTTCTTTGATACTGTGAGACCGTATAGATTTTCCCCTCCTACATATCTTAGTTTATCTGTTTCCTTTCTCACATTTTCTCATAGATATCCTTTAAAAGAGCTATATAAAACCTAGGTAAACTCAGTTAAAGTGACTGTAGTAAACTTATGAAATGCTCTATGCTCCATAATATTTCTAGTACATAACGTTTGAAATTTGAATACTAATATATTCCTTTTTAATTTTTTCAAATTTAAGATTATAATTATTATAGAAAATAAAAATTTTTGAACTACCTTGACTGTTTTGTTTACTGCATTTTCAAAGGTGAAAATAGTTCCACCTTAATGACCCTGAAACTGGCATTTACAAAGTATTCTCAGTTGCTGTATCTAATATGTCTTTACATGTTGAGTTACTTAGATCATTAAATAGATTGCAAGTCAGCCATTACAGGTGTCACTAAGAAAGTTCTACATTGAAGCAGATTTTAAAATTCATATGTAACTTGTGCTTGCAGCCACCTTGTGTGGTGTAATGGGACTAATAGAAAGAATTGATATTTTAAGTAAAGTTATAATTAAATAAAATTGGTATTTTTCATTAAGTAGATTACAGATTTTAATCTCAACTCATTTTTGAAATGTAGTAAATATTCACTTCTCAGAAAAATATGTTCTTTGAGATTCATTTTTGGTTTGGAAGCTACTAAAAGGACTTTTGCCTTACCCGAGATATGCAGTTTTATTTTTTTAAAGCTGGAAGTGTTGGTGCACCTGGGTGGCTTTGTTGAAAGAGCATGTGACTCTTGATCTCAGGGTTGTGAGTTCCAGCCTCCCACTGAGTATGGAGATTACTTTAAAAACAAAATCTTCAAAAAAAATTGGCAAGTATCTTTATTTCAAATACTGTATAGGAACCTATGACTCCATAGTTTTTTCAGTTAGTGTACCTATTAATTTAATAGTTAAGGTATATTAGCCACCACCATCCCCTACTTCCTTCAGAAAACAGGGAAAAACAAAGAATAGGAAAGACAGAAGGGAGGAAAGAGAGTAACAGAACAAGTTCTGAAAAGTTGAGGTTAAGTATGTTGTTAAGCATGAAATTAAGTAATCTGAAGCTTTCAGAGAGAGCCATGTTGGCAAGTGATAACTGTCTTGTGACCAGTTCTATTAATTAATAATTGATGTTCTGTGCACAGGACCCTGAATTCATATTACTGCAAAGTAAGCATCAGTGTGAAAGAGTTCCATCTTTCTGTGGTTAAGAAACTTCTGGAGGAAAGAAACTTAAATTTATATGAGTTTATCTGTAGAACAGCCTTCACTTTTTGTTCTAAATGATATGTTTGAAAGTAAATTTAAATAAGTTGTTTTAAAAATAATTTTTACAAAATAATGATTCCCTAATAGGAAGTTTAGGTTTAAGAAGAGTCTTTCAAAATGAAATAAACTCTTAACTTCCTACGTCTACCCTTTTTTTTCCAGCTTCTTTTCTTGAACATTTTGGATTTTATAGTTGTTTTTTCTGAACAATTACATAATTTCTAAATTATTATTTAGAAAATCCTGTATTTTTATTGTACACATCTTATCTCTATACTTTTTCCCTGGGGCTGATACTATGTTTTTGGAAATTTCAAAAAATTTTTATGTTTATTTTATTTTTGAAAAAGAGACAGAGCTTGGTTTGGGGTGGGGGGTAAAGAGACCGGGAAACAGAATCTGAAGCAGGCTTCAGGCTCTGAGCTGTCAGCACAGAGCCCGATGCAGGGCTCGAACCACATACCATAAGATCATGACCTGACTCGAAGTCAGACGCTTAACTGAGCCACCTAGGTGCCCCTGGTTTTCAAGTAGGCTTCAGGCCCATTGTGGAAACCCACTTGAGGCTTTAACTCAAGAACCCTGAGATCAACACCTGAGCTGAGATCAGGAGTTAGACAGTTAACCAACTGAGCCACCCAGGCATTCCAATATTAGGTATTTTAGCAGAGAAAAACTTGTGGTTCCTTTATTATCACAAACATGTATTTGTTCTGTGAGGTAAACTCCTTTAGCTTCTGACTTGACCTTCATCAGTAGAACTATATTAAACAATTAGTAACGTGATTTCATTATATTACTTGTTCTGAGTTTTCTGACATGTCAGTATTCCTCATAAATTTTTAAAGTCATGTTTCCTTTGAAATTAATAGTTTGGTTCATCTTGTTGCAATTATAGTACTTGGCTCATTTAAGAGTTTTAATTTGTTTTTTTTTTTTAATTTTTAATTTTTATTTTTTGAGAGAGAGAATGTGAGAGTAGGAGAAGAGCAGAGGTAGAGAAAATCCTAAGCAGCCTCAACGCAAGGCCTGATCACTACAATGAGACATAATCTAAACCAAAATCAAAAATCGATGTCTAACCAACTGGCTCCTCCATATGCCCTAAGAGTTTTTATTTTATAATTTAGGTATCAAATGATTGAAATAGTTTTGACTGTCTTGTGCATGCATTACCATATTTGTTCTCTTTTCAAATATAGGATACGTATACTTTTCATTGCTCCATTTCTTCCATACCATTTTATTCTGTTATAGAACTATATAAATATTAGAGGCACACTTCTGCTAGTATCTGGTCTCACTTTTCATACTGAGAATAAGCTAAACTTAAGTGTCACATTAAATTGGCTCAGAAACTTTAAAGAGCAAGTAAATATTTGACTCATATTTCACCATACCCTAAAATATTGTTTATGTTGTATTCTTTCACATCTCTGTGTAGGAAACACCTTTTTGTAATCAAACTGTTAATTGTATTTTGTATAAAATATGAAACGACCTACATGAATCAGCATATCTTTATTATATAGAGATTACATTGAGTTTGAATGCAGTGGCCTGATGAAAATGCTTGAATATTTCCTTTATCAGCTTAAAACAGGATTTTTTTTACTTGTAAAAGGCAAACATTCTGGGGTGCCTGGGTAGGTTAGTTGGTTAAGTATCCACTTCCTGACTTTGGCTCAAGTCATGATCTCATGATTTATGACTTTGAGCCCCACAGTTGGGCTCTGACCTGACAGCATGAGGCATACTTGGGATTCTCACTCTCTTCTCTCTCTTTTCCTCCCCATGTGCGTATGTGTGTACCCTCTCTCAAAATAATAAACTTTAAAAAAGAAAAACAAACATTATGTGAAGTTTATAAATTAGAATCAGTTCTGTGTTTATTTTTAAAACCTTAAAATGTATATCTAAATTTAAGGTAAACATATGGGTCATTGTGTTTTGTATGCAGATGATTGGACCTGTTTTAACATTTAACGTTAATTAGTAGTTCAGCATAATAAATGATTAGGTTAATATATGTCTGCACATTCTTTTATTTTAAAAAAAGAAGTCAGTAATTTTAAATCTATTTCCTAATTTTCAGAAGCCCTTTGTTGTGTTTTATTTTTTATTTTAAGTAGGCTCCATGCCCAATATGGGCTTGATAAAATCATGACCCAGAGATAAGAGTTACATGCTGTACTGATGAGTCAGTCAGGCACCCAGAAACTTTTTGTTATAGGTAAAAAAAATAGGTTGTATATTCTCAGGACTATTTAATATGGCATCTGAAAAGTTGACAGGTATTGCAATTGAAGCTTTATTTTTCATTAGCCTAAAGAACTGAAAGTTACTCTTTTCTTTAGCAAAAATAAAGCTAATCAATAAATGGTAATTTTGCTTTCAATTTGCTATATTACATGAACTTAAACTTAAAAACCTAGTTTGTTCTGAAGTTAACACAGTTATTGATATACTTTATTCTTTGAAATAGTTTTCAGACTTTGAACTTTCACTATTTTTAAGAGCTTTCCCCCTATATAGGTAATACCTTGCTTATTTTTTAATTTAATAATGAAGTAGGACAGTCTGATTTCAAAGACTTCACAATTTTCTGTTTTCTGAGCTTTATTTATTTTATTTTTAAAGGTTGAAAAATACTTCTCCAGTGTTTTTATGCTAAAAAAACTTTTCATTTGGGATTAATTTTCCTACATACTAAGAATTTGTAATTTATAAATAATACCTTACATTAAAGGAAAAACATTAGCTTGATGCGTAGCAACTATATATATACCGCTTTAAAAATTATTGCAATAAGTTATAAGTTTAATAAAATGGTGTATTCCTGAATACACAGAAAATCCATTTTGAAACAGAAAATAAATGTCTTTTAGATTTCTTTTTTTTCCTTTTCTTCTATAGTTTAATCTTTTAGATTCAAAATTGTCAAAGTCATTCTGGAAAGAAGACATTTAGGAAAAGAAAAATCTTACCATGAAATTGTAATCTAATCTTTTTTGCTGTTCACATTACTATTAACATTGTTGTGATGAATACTGGATGTTGTTGTAAGTGATGAATCACTAAATTCTACCCCTGAAACCAATATCACACTGTATATTAACTAATTAAAATTTAAATTAAAAAAAATCCAGAAATTACCATAAGAAAAATCTCAGGGTGAAACATGTTGAGAATATTGTTTATATTCTTCAGACAAAATATAAATAGGAAAATTGGGAGAAAAGTATGTCAGTAATCCATTGTATGTAGATATATAGTATATTTTCTTTAGTTTTTCTTAAATGATACAGGAAATCAAAACTGAATTGTCTGTCACAATTAACAATTCTTTATTATTTTATTGAATGGATACCAATAATTTAGCTTAATTTTATTTTTGTAAATGTTCTGTACCCAAAACTGAATTTCAGTTTTTTTTCTATTTCAAAATTAATAATATCTGATTTTTTTTCTACTCATTATTTTCCAGGAATCTAGGTAAAAATGGATTGTCTAATAGTCATATTTTGTTGGATAAATGTCCGCCTCCAAGACCACCAACTTCACCATACCCTCCCTTGCCAAAAGACAAATTGAATCCACCCACACCTAGTATTTATGTGAGTCTCACTGACAAAATAGAAATATATCAAGTGTCTGAACTTAACAGTCTTTTGAAGATATATTTTTAAACCATGCACATGTCCTTTTAGGGAAGATTAGTTTTTTCCTCACAAGTTGATGATTCTGAAAAAACGTAACTTGTATACCAGAGGGTGATAGATAACATTTCTCAGTTTAAATATTGTCCACTACCTGTTTTTGTAAATAGATGGATACACAGCCATGCCTTTTATTTATATGTTGTTTCTGATTGCTTTGCATTAGGTTGACAGACTTAAGTAGTTCCAAAACAATATGTAATCCATTAAAACCAAAAATATTTACTACCTGTCCTTTTGTGGAAATGGATGTTGACCACTGGTTTATTCCAAAAGATTTGTGGAAGCTCATACTTATATATGAATATCCTCTCACAGATGGACTAGGATTATACTAGAGTAGCAAAAGATCGTTTGTGTCCCTTTTTTTGTTAACATTGTTCTAAATGTACATTTTACTACCTGCTAGGTGTATTAACCTTGAAATTCATTTGAATTTTTGCTTCAATTAAAAAATTATTTTCTGTCTTTATAAAAAGTGGTTGCAAATATAAAAGTGATAAGAGCATGTTATTATAAAGGTTAAAGTAAATATAAGTACAGTAGGTATTTTTAAATTTCACGTTGAAGGTATGTGCCATTTTTGCTTTTCAGAAATTTCAGCATTTGATATAAAACTTAACGTAAATCAAAATAATTTCTGATTCACCCCCAAAGAGTTTTGTTACTATCCTTAGTGTATTTCCTAAGACATACACAAAAGATGTTTTGAGCTAAAAATTAAAGAATAAGTATTAAGAATAATTTTATAGATAATACATAGATAAGAATGATTTTAGAAATTTATCCTTTTCTTTTCCAAATGTTATGTTAATCCTTTACCAACTTAACACGTATGCATATCTCCCTGTGAAGGGAAGTTGTAAGATAAAGATTACCTTTCACACTAAACTGAGGGAATAAAAAGCAAAGTGAATATTTCATCTTTTTGGGGTCTTTTGAATTGTTTTTTAGAATTGTTTTTAGTTTTTAAAATAGTTTGATGTTAAGATTTGTTTCACTTCTTCCACGTCTTTCGTACAAGAAGTTGGAAGTACATTTGAAAAGTACACTTAGGTTATACTTTTAACTATTTTAAATATCATCAATATCAATTTTAGAATAATGTGCTGGAATAGTGTAATTTTGATAATATTTCAAAATGTATTCCATTTAGGGTGTGTTTTTTAAAAGAAATTTATGTAGCTATTAACTCCTAATAATAATTTCCTGACAAAAGCTAATGGTAAGATACTGCCATGTGTAGCAAACCAGTATTAATGGTTAAATATACATCATATGTAAAAATGACTGATTGGTGCAAAAGTGAATACAGATTTTCAGTGTAATATAATCATTATTTTGGAGATCTAACAAAGCACTTTAATTTTGCAGTTGGAAAACAAACGTGATGCTTTCTTCCCTCCATTACATCAGTTCTGTACAAATCCCAAAAACCCTGTTACAGTAATCCGTGGCCTTGCTGGAGCTCTTAAATTAGGTAAGATCCAAAAAAAGTTTGAACATTTCTTTTACTATTTTTAGTATTTTTTAGAAGTTTATATTTTTTATTTTAATTTTTTATTTAAGAAAAATTTATTTTTGAGAGAGAGAAAGTGAGCATGGGAAGGGGGGATAGAGAGAGAGGGAGACACAGAATCTGAATCAGGTTCCAGGCTGTGAGCTGTCAGCACAGAGCCCAACAGAGGACTCAAACCCATGAACCGTAAGAGTGTGACCTGAGCTGAAGTCGGACACTTAACTGATGGAGCTACCTAGCCAGCCCAACTGTTTTTATTATTTTAAAATACAGACAGAAACTTTTTTTTTCCTTTGAGCTTGAGTTTAGCGTTCTTCTCTCTTTTTCTCCCTAACACATCTTTAATAGATGATGCCAATATTGGCCTATTTATAACAGATTTTTACTTAGTTTTTAATTTGGTTTCATTATGCAACATTAGTGACTTAGGTTAGATAGTGGAAGACTTTTTAAGCTATAAAATGCAGGTAAAATTGTATCCTTTTTTAAGTGCTGCATCTCCTGTCATGATGTTTTGTATCTAGTGTTTTAAGGAGTTGCTGTGCAAATCTGGCATCTCGTGGATTGAGCAGTCTTTGGAAAATTGCATGGAGTTCCACGAAACTTTTTCTAAGTACATTTAAATGTTTAGAGTATTAAATGCAATTTTATTTATTAACATAACTTATTTCTTTATGAAGATCTTGGACTTTTCTCTACCAAAACTTTGGTAGAAGCTAACAACGAGCATACTGTAGAGGTAAGGACACAGTTGTTGCAACCAGCAGATGAAAACTGGGATCCCACTGGAACCAAGAAAATCTGGCGTTGTGAAAGCAATAGATCTCATACTACAATTGCAAAGTATGCACAATACCAAGCCTCCTCTTTCCAAGAATCATTGAGAGTGAGTATTCATTTCCTGGAGATTATTTTGCTAAATGCACATTACTGATACAACAACCTATTTAGTTTGTATAATTATGACTTATAAATGCTTAGAAGTTACTGAACTTTAAACAATTTAAGCAAAGGTGGAGTTGATAAAATACATTTTGTTAATAGAAAAACAAAATCACTGTCTCATAAGATACCGAATTTTTGAAAGATTGATTTTTTGAGAGAGCAAATTGGCATGAGTGGGGGATAGGGGGAAGGAGAGAGAGAATCTGAAGCACACTTGAAGCCCAGGCCCACTGAAATCTAAGTCACAACCCTGAGATCATGACCTGAGCCAAAATTAAGAGTCCAGTGCTTTCGTGACCAACCTACATAGGCACCCCAAAATATTTGTAATTAGAATGATAAAGTAAGTCTACTTAATATTTACAGAAATGACTTTTATGTAAGGAAACTTACCTGGTTAGCTCTCGTATTTATTTCAATGAAAAGATGTTTTCATTTTGTTTTATATGAAAAGTACTAAAGGAAGCATTGATACTCTTGTGTCATTTGTAGTGTTTATTTTTGTTTAGGGTTTGTTTTAACATGTTTATTTGTATTAAGGAGAACAGGAGTACAAAGAACATGAAGGATTTGGGCCCTTGTTCCCTACTATTCACACTCCTTTGGTAGAAGGAGATTAAGTAACATTATATAAATATATCTAGGGTAACCCAGTTCTCTAATTGATTGAAGAATGAACTGAAATTGGCTTAATATACATTTATATGAGAGTCTGCAGAAATTACATTCCCTTTAACCGCTCTGGACATGTGTGAAAAAGGAAAGAAGACAACATTGTATTAGAAGACAGCAATCTTTAATTGAAACTTTTTTTTGTCTAAAACTATGCATGGGGATTAATTTCTAATTCATAAATTGGGAAAGGTCTAACATTACAATTCGAAACTAGTATTATTTTAAAAATGAACCTTTGCTTTATCACCAGGTTCACAGAACTAAATTGTAAACCAACTTTGGTCTAGCTTTTAAGATATTCCTGCCGTCAGATACCCAGGAACCCTTATGGGTAAGGGGCAGCCTTTTGACAGCAACACTCATCATTCAGTAGGAATGTAGAACCACAAGTGAACAACAACAAAAAGTTTAAGTCATTTGAAACCATTCCTATTTGCATTCCTAAAGCCTGATTTCTCTAATTCTCCCTTTCTTTATACCAGAGAGCATAGTAATGTTGATTGAATTAATCTCTTAAAAAAGTGAACATGGTTTAATATATGTACAGATGAACTGCTATGGATGACATTACTAATGTAACTGCTAATGTAAACTTTAAGCCCCATTAACAGGTACCTCAATAACTGGTCAGCTCACATAGACACTCTTGTTGTTTGTTTTCACAGTTAAACCTCTATTTTTATTTACAGTTATTGACTATGTTCCTCTTTTTTTTCTATGTTAGCATAACTGTTTTATTTTTTTATTTATAGTTTATTGTCAAGTAGGTTTCCATATAACAGGCAGTGCTCTTCCCCACAAGTGCCCTCCTCCATGACCATCACCCCCTTCCTCTTTACCCCTCCCCCTTCCACCCTTAGTTTGTTTTCAGTATTCAAGAGTCTCTCATGATCTGTTTCACTCCCTCTCCCTAACTCTTTTTCCCCCTTTCCCCCTTTTCTGTTAGGTTTCTTCTGTTAGATCTATGAGTGAAAACATATGATATCTGTCCTTCTCCACCTGACTTATTTCATTTAGCATGACACCCTTGTGTTCCATCCGCGTTGACACAAGTGGCCAGATTTTATTCTTTCTCATTGCCATGTAGTATTCCATTGTATAGATAAACCACATCTTCTTGATCCATTCATCAGTTGGTGGACATTTAGACTATTTCCATGATTTGGCTATTGTTGAAAGTGCTTCTATGAACATTGGGGTACATGTGCCCCTATGCATCAGCACTTTTGTATCCCTTGGGTAAATCCCTATCAGTGCTATTGCTGGGTCATAGGGGAGTTCACCACCTGGGATCAGCGCGCCGGTGAGCCCAAGGAAAAATAAGCCTGCTAACGCGGACAGATTTTTCTCCCTGCACCCAGCGGTTATATATGGGCTGATAGTATCTCTCTCCATCCTGGGCTGAGGTTTTTCTCTTCCCTAGAGACCACTCTATGACCATTTTCAGTCTCTCTTTCTCTTCCCGACGGCTCTCTACGGCTCTCCTCCATCTCTCCTCTGCTCTAAGCTGCTCTACGCTGCCTTTGGCCTCTGCTCTGAGCGCGCTCCCTCCCCTACGAGCCTCTGGCCCTGATCCGCTTTTATTTCCCCAGTTCACACTCACTCAGGCACCTATGAGGCTGTCATCTATGTGGACTTGTGTGTTTTGCTTCACTCTTGCAGAAAAGAGTATTGTGGCTTCAGTCCTTCTCAGTTTGATAGTTGTGGGCAGGCGGAGATTACAGAGCTTCGTACTTCTCCACCATCTTCCCCCTCCCTCACATAGACACGTTCAATCTGGATCAAATGTCCAGTTTTTTTTACCTTCCAATTCTATACATTGCCAAAATCTTTCAAAGGTGACAGAGAATAGGCTTCTTGGAAATTCAAATTAAAATGTTAAGTAAATAAAAAGTACTGACTTACTATATAGTTTCTGACAGACTCCAGTGCACTGGTTGTCAGAATGTAATTTTATCTCAGTGGCTAATAATAAGGTCAATCTAGTATACACATAAAATGACAGTATTAACAAGACTGTAGTGTTACCTGTCAAAACAAGAATGTCTAGGATGGAATTTTCAGTGTACATTTGATGAAGGGTAATCAGAATTTAAGAGGAAGCAAAATCCACATATCTTAGTTCTCTAAGAAATCAACAAAATGTATACATAAATTGACAAATATTGTCTCCATAGGTCATTAATTGCAGGTACTAGTTAGTAGTTATTTTCTAAGTAAGTTATTACAGGACCTAAGTATACTGTCTTTCTTGTGATTTGTTTGTTCTCACAAGACTCCATTAAGCACGTGCCGTTGAAAACAGCCCAGCAGAAGGCATCTCTGAGGCAATCATTTCATTTATAAATTTGCCAGATAATAAGTACCAAGATTACAGCAATCACTGATAGGACAAGCACCAGGATACAGATCTTCTTACAAATTGTTTTCTGATAAGTAAGCAGCTCACTGTAACTTATCAGTAGCTCTTTCTACATGTCCTTATTAGCTTTCCACATTGGTTTCTCTACTGTCATTTAGATCACCTTTATCATGTATCATCATGGCCAGATTTAAAAAAAATTTTTTTTAACATTTTTATTTATCTTTGATTGACCGAGACAGATCATGGGCAGGGGAGGGGCAGAGAGAGGGAAACACAGAATTGGAAGTAGGCTCCAGGCTCTGAGCTGTCAGCACAGAGCCCAACATAGGGCTGGAACTCACGAACTGTGAGATTATGACCTGAGCTGAAGTCAGACATTAACCAACTGAGCCACCCAGGCACCCTCTTCATAGACACTCTTATCATGTGGAGGAAGTTCAGGATCACTGAGAGTAATTTTATCATTCATGAATGTTTGATTTTGCTTATTCTGCATTGGTTGTTAGATCATGTGGTTTTTCTTTTTCAGTCCTTTGATATGATGGATTACAGTGATTGATTTTCTAATCTTAAATCAGCTTTGCATACTTGGGATAATCCCCACTTGGCCATGGTATAAAATTCTTTTTTTACGTAGTTAAATTCAAGTAACTAATATTTTGATGATGATTTTTGCATGTGTTTATGAGATGCATTGATCTGAAGTTTTCTTTTCTTGTAATGTCTTTTTATAATGTCTTGGTTATGTGTTATATTGGTATTAGGGTAATCATTATCTTGGCCTTATAGTATGGTTACAAAATGTTCCCTCTGCTTCTGTTTTCTGGATCAAATGATAGGTCATTAGCATAATTTCCTTGATTGTTTTGTGAGACTCAACAGTAAATTCATCTGGGCATGGTGGTGTTTTCTGTTATGGAGAGTTATTAATTATTGATGCAATTTCTTTAATAGTAACAGGTTCATTCAGATTATCTCTTTCTTCTGGTGTTAGTTTTAATACACTGTATTTTTTAAGGAATTGGTTCATCTCTTCCAGATTGTTAAATTTGTTGACATAGTCAACCATAGTATTTTTTTAAATGTTTGTTTGTTTTTGAGAGAGCGAGCAGGGGAAGGGCAGAGAGAGAGAGAATCCCAGACATGCCCCTGCACTGTCAGTGGAGAGCCCAGTGCAGGGCTTGAACCCACAAACCGTAAGATCATGTCCTGAGCCAAAATCAAGAGTCAAATGCTTAAGCAACTGAGCCACCCAGGGGCCTGTATAATATTTTCTTATTGTCCTTTAATGACCATGGTATTTGTAGTGATATCCAACCTTTTATTTCTGTTATTCTCTTCCCCCTCCCATTAGTCTTTTCATATTGGCTTTACTGATCTTTGTAAAGAGCCATATTTTGGTTTCATTGATTAGTTTCACTGATTTTGGTTTCAATTCTAAAAGTTTCTTGTTGCCTACTTATATTGACTTTAATTTGTTCTTGTTCTTTAGTTTCCCATTGTGGAAACTTAAATGATTGATTTCACATCCTTTTTTTGTTCTGTCAGATATGTTGATTGCTCTTAATTTCCTATTAAACATTTCTTTTGCTGTATCTCATAGTTTTCACAGATAATTTAGTCCAAAATAATTTTCCTGAGATTCCTACTTCAACCATGTGTTATTTAGAAATGTTCTTTAATCTCTGCATTTTGGGTTTCCCAGCTATTTTTGTTTTACTAATCTGTGGTTTAATTTCATTGTGGTCTATGCATAGGTATTGTATCATTTCTGGTATTTTAAATTTATTTATGGGTGCTTTGTGACCTGGAACATGGTATGTTGTTAAAATATTCCATGTGAACCTGAGAAGAATGAGTGTTCTGCGTTGATTTAGTAATCTTTGGCTGTCCATTATGATCAGTTGAGTGTTGGATACATTGATATGCATTATGTTAGTACTGATTTTATGACTGTTGAATCTGTCTATTCCTAGTAGAGGATTATTGAAACCTCCAGCTATAATAGTGGATTCATCTATTTGTTTTTGCAGTTTTGTCAGTTTTTGTCTCCTGTCTTTGATATTTTATTGTTAGGGTCATACACATGAAGAACTTATTTGTCTTCTGCAAGAATTCACCATCTTATCATTGCATAATGGCCCACTTTTCTGATAGCTCTCTTGTTCTATAGTATGACCTGTCTGAAATTAGTATTCTCACTTTCTTTTGACTAGTGTTAGTATGGTGTATCTTTCTCCATTCATTTATTTTTGAAGGTATATGTATTTTTATGTATAATGTGTGGCTTTTTTTATAGACCACAGGTATTTAGGTGTTAAGTTTTTACTCTGACAATCTCCATGTTTCATTTGGCATGTTTAGACCATTTGCATTCAGAGTGACTCTTAATTTAGTTCGTTATACCTACCACATTGTTACTTCTTTTTATTAGTTGTACTTACTGTTTGTACAAACAGTTTGTACAAACAAACAGTACAATGTTGTACAACAAACAAACAATGTTGTTGATCATTGTATATGATTCCTTCTTATCTTGTTTCTTATAATATCAGTCATAATTCTTTTTGAGTTTTTTTTAATGGTTCCTCTAGATATTAAACTATACACTAACAGCTAATCCAGATCCACTTCCAAATAACACTGCATTACTGCAGGAGTAATACATGCGCTTTATTAATTACACATTATTCCTGATGCTTTTTGAATCTTGTTATTATTCATTTCACTTACACATAGTAGGTATATATAAAAATAGATACAAACATGCACACATATAATCCAACAACTTACTGCTGTTATTGTGAGGAATAAATGGTTGCCTATTATATCAGTTAGGGATAAGTAAAATACTAGAATACTAGATTCTGTCTTACGCAAAATATAAAAATCAACTCAAAATGGATTAAAGAGTTGAATGTAAAATTGGAAACCATAAAATTATTGTAAGAAAACAGGGGAAAGCTCCTTGACATCAGTCTTGGCAAGAAGTTTTTACAAAGTTAACAAGCAACAGTAAACAGGTGGTACTACATCAAACTAAAAAGCTTCTCTTTTCTTTTTTAAGTTTATTTTCTTGACAGAGAGAGTGTGCCAGCATGGGAGTGACAGAGAGAGAACCCTAAGCAGGCTCTGCACTGCTAGCGCATTGTTTGACATGGAGTTCCAGTTGAAGTCAAGAGTTGAATTCTTAACCAACCTAGCCACCCAGGTGCCCCTAAAAAGCTTCTAAGAAAACAGCTATGGGAACCATCAACAAAATCAAAATGCAGCCTATTTGCAAATATTTCCAAATCTTATATTCAATAATGGTTTGAATGATAATTTAAAATATACAGAGAAGCTATTCGCTCAAGAGAAAAAGAAAGAATCCAGTTTAAAATGAACAAAATAGGGGCAACTGGGTGGGTCATTAAGTTTAGCATCTGACTTTGGTCATGATCTCATAGTTCCTGAGTTCGAGCCCCACATTGGGCTTTCTGCTGTTGGCACAGACCCTGCTTCAGATCCTCTGTCCCCCTCTCTCTCTTCCCCTCCCCTGCTCATGTGCATTCTTTGTCTCAAAAATAAATAAAAATTAAAAAATTATTTTAAATATAAAATGAACAAAATATCCCAAAAGACATTTTTTTCCAGACATTGAATTAGCTAAAAGGCATTTGAAAAGAAGCTGAAACTCAGTGTTAGATGTAAGTCATGAATCACTAAATTTTACTCCTGAAAGTGATATTACACTGTGTTAAAAAAAATAGAATTTAATTAAAAACTTAATGAAAAAGGAAAAAGAGACAACATTACAAATCATTAAGGATATTCCAATCAAAACCACAGTGTGGTACCACTTAAGAGGCAGTAGAATGGATTTTATCCGAAAGATTACAGATACAAGTTGGGTATGGGGGAACATGAACCCTTGTGCACTGTTGGTGGGAAAACTGGTGCAGCCACTATGAAAACTCTGTTGAAGTTCCTCAGAATATTAAAAAAAGTTCTACTGTATGATGTAGCAATTCCATTTCTGGCTGTATTTTGAAGAAAGTGAACCTACTCTCTGGAAAAGCTATCTGTACCCCCTTGTTTATTATAGAATTTGTATAATAACCAAGACAAGGAAACAACTGAGTCTCTATCACAAATGAAGAGAAAAAGAAAGAGTGTGTGTGTGTGTGTGTGTGTGTGTGTGTGTGTGTGTATGAGAGAGAGAGACAGAGAGACAGAGAGACAGAGAGAGGCAGGAGGCTGGATAGAGAAAGAGAGTTGGAATATTATTCGGCCACTTAAAATAAAAAGGAGAGGTGCCTGCATAGATAGCTCAGTCAGTTAGGCATCCAACTTCACCTCAGGTCTTGATCTCACGGTGAGTTCAAGCCCTTTTTCAGGCTCTGTGCTGACGGCTAGGAGTCTGCAGCCTGCTTCAGATTCTGTGTCTCCCTCTCTCTGCTCATACTCTGCTCATACTCTGTCTCTCTCTCTCTTTCTTTCTCTCTCAAAAATATGTAAACATTAAAAAATAAAAGGAAATGAAATAATAAAATGAATCATATCATAACATAACAAAGAAATGGGTGGCTCAGTCACTTAACCATCTGACTTTGGCTGAGGTCATGATCTTGTGGTTTATAAGTTTAAGTCTTACGTAAGCCTCTTTGCTGACAGCTCAGACCCTTGAGCCTGCTTCAGATTCTGTGTCTTCTTTTCTCTCAGCTCCTCCCCTGCTCTCTCAAAAATAAATAAAACATTAAAATTATGAAGGAAAACCTGCCGTTTGTAAAACTAGAGTGGTCCTTTAGGGCGTTGTGTAAGTGAAATAAGTCACACAGAAAATCATAAATACTGTATGATGCCACTGTGTGTATGTGTATATACATTGTGTGTATAAATACTGTATGTGCCACTGGAAAAAAAAACATAACAGGATTGGTTGAGAGATCGGGAAAATGGGTGAACATGGTGAGAAAGTACAATTGTGGGTCATAAGTAAGTTCTAGGGATATATTATATGTTTTTTGACAATAATTAATAATACTATATTGTCTATTTGAAAGTTACTAAGAAGCAGGTTTTCTAAATTTCAATGTAATAAGCATACAGTGTTACATTAGTTTTGAGTGTACAGTATAGTAATACAGCAATTCTGTATGTTATTCAGTGCTCATCTTGCTGTGGAGTCTTAACCTCCATCACTAGTTCCATCCAGCCTTCCCTCTGGGTAACTGTCAGTTAGTTTTGTAGAGTTGAGTCTGGGTTTTTTGTCCCTTTTTTTTTTTCTTTTTTGACGATCACTTAAGTTTGAACCCGTTCTAAAAGCAGTTAATTTTGTGATGCCTGGGTGGCTCAGTAGGTTGAGCAACCATATTCAGCCCAGGTCTTGATCTCATGGCTTGTGGGTTCAAGCCCCGCATCAGCCTCTGTGCTAACAGGTCAGAGCCTGGTGCTCCTTCAGATTCTGTGTCTCCCTCTCCTGCTCGTACTCTTTCTCTCTCACCCTTTCAAAAATAAACATTTATAAAATTAAAATTTTTACTCCTCTCCCTTGCATATTTGAGCTATATATTTCCATCTTCATATTTTGTGAATCTCATAATTCATTTTTACAGATAATACTTAATTTTACTGTTTTTATGTTTCCTACTTTTTTTACGCCTGCTAGTGATCTTTCTTTTCCAGTCAGTCAGTCCCTTTTAATATTTTATATAAGGTTGCTTCAGTGTTTATGAATTCCTTTAACTTTTGTTTATTTGGGAAACCTTCAGCTCTTCCCTCTATTCTGAATGACAGCCTTTTTGGATAGAGTATTCTTGGCTGCAGGTTCTTTCTTTTAGCACTTTGAATATATCATACCAATCCCTTATGGCTTGTAAAGATCAGCATATAGCTTTTTGGGGTTTCCTTTGTTGTAACTGCTTTCTTTTCTCTTTCTGCTTCTAAAATTCTCTCTTTATCACTACTTTTTGCAAATTAATTTCTGTGTACTTGGTGTGGATTTCCTTGGGTTATTTTGATGGAGGTCTTATTGTCTACTGGGTCAGGGTGCCTATTTCCTTCCCTAGACTAGAGAAGTTTTCAGCTAATATTTCTTCAAGTAAGTTTTCTGTCACCTCTTCTACTTTTCATTTGTGGTTCCTACAATGCTAATGGTTTTATGCTTGATGATGTTACTGAGTTCCCTTGATGTATTCTCATTTTATATTTTTCTTTTTTCTCTCTTCCGTGCAGCATAATGGGTTCTGATTACTGTGGCCTCCAGTTCTGATCTGTTCCTCTGTATCCACCAGTCTCCGGTTTATTCAGTCTCATGTATTTCTAATTTCAGTTATTGAGTTCTTCATCTCTAATTGTTTCCTTTTTATGTTTTCTATCTCTTTGTTCAAGGTCTCATTGAG
Organism: Cryptoprocta ferox; assembly: GCA_028646485.1. Classification (NCBI taxonomy): domain Eukaryota; kingdom Metazoa; phylum Chordata; class Mammalia; order Carnivora; family Eupleridae; genus Cryptoprocta; species Cryptoprocta ferox. The sequence continues at coordinate 102,418 of JAQQST010000022.1, read as the reverse complement.
ATCTTCCACGTGTTTTTCAAGTGCAATGAATATCTTTACTACCATTACTTTAAATTCTCTGTCAGACAAAAATTCTTACCTGTGTTTTGTTTAGCTCTCTTGCTGTGATATTTATTATCTTCTTTCACTTAGGACATCCTCATTTTGTCTAACTCTCCATGTCTGTTTCTCTGTGTTAGGAAAGTCAGCTACATCTCATGCTCTTAAAAGTAGTGTCCTTATTAAGAAGATTTCTGTAGTGCCCTACAGTGCAGTGTCCCTGGCACCTCAGGAGAATCTCCTGTACTTTTGTACCTGAGCTGTGTTGGCTTCAGTCTAATTGTCTGCAATGCTGTGTTTGCCTCTTAGGGGCAGACTTTAGTCCCTTTGTTGTTGGTGGGCCCATCTGGGGCTACCTTGGCCATGAGTTGAGTCAGACCAAACCAAGCAGCTGCCAGAGATGCAGTATCACTGAACTATTTGGTATTGTATGTGTCGTGGCCTAAGAAGCTTTAGTTGGTGGGCAAGACTGTAGTCATACCTGATATCTGTCTCAAGCCCATTGATGGGTTAGCCAGACTGGCATGTGTGATTGGTTATCTTTCTGTCTCCCTAGGGCAAGAATCAGCTTAGGATGGTGTTGGCACCGCTTGGGTCTGCTTGCCCACTGCCAGGTTTGTGGTGCCACTCGGGATGGATTTCTTGCAGAGGCCAAGTCCACAAAATAATACAGGGCAGGGCTCACAGTAATAGTACGGTTTGTATTTGTATGTTGTGGGAGTGCTGAGGAGCCTCCTACTTAGGCTGTCATGGTTGATGTACGCATGTCCACAGACATCATGGGGCAGGTCACAGTGTTAGCAAGCTAGATGGAGAGTGTTCACATTGTGCTAGCTACCAGAGGTGTCTCTGTACCTGGCTGAGGGAGGGAAATGAGGCCTGTGAGCTCTCTTTTGCTCTGGAGGTGTCTTCTAAAGACAATTGCCCCTCTACCACACCTCTGTGATTAGTAAACAAATTTCCCTCTTGTATACCACAAGAACTTTTCAAACTGCTGTTTTTGTGCTGTTAACTCCATAGAGCTTTTGTTGTCCTGTGTCTTTAAGGATGAGTTCCCAGTTTTCAGTCAGTCTCAGCTCTCACAGAGCCCCGCCTACTGACTTTTAAAATTCCAAATGTTGCTCCACCCATGTTAAGCTTTGTTTGGCTTTTAAAACCAAATATCATGAAGCTACTTCTTCCACTTGTGGGTTCCCTGTGCCTGATGTGAAGGTCTAGACTCTCTCTCTCCTCTTTGAGCCTGAAGTGTACTGCCCTCCCACGGACAGCCCTGTGGGTTTGTTTGGCTCCACATCATACTGACACCCTTCCTACCCTCTTTAGTGTATCCTCTTCTTAATGTTTAGCCGTTGAGAGCTTGGAGCACCCCACTCTTTCCCATCCTTTTCCCCTCACAACCATTCCGGTTAGTGTGTTTTACTGGAGTTTTAAATTCTGAACATGTCCACATTGAGTGTTTGACAAATTTTCAGTTACATTAAGTTTTTACTGGTACAGCATTGTTAACCTGTGAAGGTCTCTCCCTGTTACAGTTTTTGTTATTCACTTGACTCCAGGTTTGGAAGCAACAGTTTACACTGTGTCCTCACTTCATTGACTCATATGACAATATTGATTTTTAGTTCACCTTTTTAGTAAGTTCTTAGGGCAGAGTGGCTCCTTCTGAATTTCTTACAAGCTTTTCCAGATACTTTCACAAGTATTTAATTTGCAGAAACATTCCCTCTCCAGTAGTTATCTTTTTACTTTTTTAATGGTTTCCTTTGATGGACATATTTTATTTTTGATGAAGTATTACTTTGATTCCTTTATCTTTGATGTCATAGATAAGAAATCATTGATTAATTTGTGCTTGTGCAGAGTTCTGTGTTTTATTTTAAGAATTTTATAGTAAGAATTTTTATGTCACTGATCTATTCTAAATTAAGTTTTCTATATGGTAAAAGATAGGGATCCAATTTTATTCTTTTCAGTGTGGCATCTGTTCCAGACTCTAAGTCTAAAGTTTTCTCTCGGCCAGCAAGAGAGCAGATGCAGGATTAAAATAGGCACAGATGGCTAATGTCCTGGAAAAGACAAGAGCCCTGAATAAGAGTTCTTGCCCTGTATTTATTAAGATCAGAAGGCTTACAAGTGTGCACAAAGAAACAATTAATCAGTGAACCATTAACTCCTGGGCATGACGGAAAGGGGGTTTTGAAGATATATGGTGTTTGGGGTTTGGATCAATATAAAACAAAATCCTGGCACTGGGCAGATAGAAAAATGGTGGTTAATGGCAGACTGGAGGCGCCATGTCTGTTTATCTTAGCTAGCATATGGGATAAGACATGTATGGGAAATAACCTTAAGGTTAACAAGGTACCTTTTTTGTAAATCAGCTGCACTCTGGGCAGCATCACCCACAGTGCAGCAGGTCTGCAGCCCTTTTTACCTGCTTACCTAATTTGATCCTTCATTCCTGTGAAAGCAGCTCTCTGCTATTGTACTGAATTGGAAGGTGCTTTTGCCCTGAATACCTAATCTTGCTTCCCTCATATACCTTTGTATTGGGGGCCTTAGCACCCCTTTCTATTCTGGAGCCTTTGTCCCTCCCTCTCTATTCTGGAGAGCGTTTGTACCTCCCTATGCTTGGTGCCTTTGCACCTCCCTATTCTGGGATCCTAGTCTTGTTTACCCAATTTCAGGCGTGAGCATCCTATGGCTTTGTACTTCTTTATGCCTTGTTAACCATTGGTGCAAAGCTAGGAGGATTCCTAAGCTTATTCCCCACAAGGATCATTTCTGTAATGATTTATATAGCCACCTTTGTCCAGAAAGCAACATTAATTTTTATTCAGCTTTTAAGTTCCTTCCTAGTGCTGTGTCTTTTATTTGTTTATGTGATGTGTTGTTTGAAAAAATTAGACTATAAGCAACTTCTTTATATGCCCTTCAATTTGTCAGTATAATCCACACAGGCAAGGTCAGGATGTCTACATAAAATCATAATTTAAAATGGTAAATCTTATTTTTTCTTACTATGAACACCTTTAGCATATTTGTGCTTGTGTGAAAACATACTTTTCTACATTGAGACATTTATAAATAACTTTAATACCTTGTACCCTAATTTTGCTTTTTTTTCTTTATCTTTTTGAATTTGTGGCAAGTCTGAAAACAACTACAAATTTTATTCCAGAAGAATGTCATAGGAAAACCAGTTTTACTTTTGCCTTTGAAATAGGGAACAAAGTCTTGTTCTTAGGGTTAAGTATGCGCTTTCGGAATTTTTTTCCCTAAAAAAATGCCACTTTTTTTTTTACTTAAACACATTTATTTTTCTCAATTTCTATGCATAGGGCATGAGATGTGGCATGGTGTAGCTGGGTCTTCCACTCAGTTTCACATAGCTAAAATAAGGGGTCAGCCATGCTGATCCTCATCTGAAGTTTGGGCCCTCTTCCACTCCCACTCGGGTGTGGTTGCCACAGTTCAGTTCTTCTCAGTTGTAGGACTGAGCCCACTGGGTCCAAGAGTGGTATTTCTCCATAGACAGTTCACACATGGTATTTTGTGTCTTCAAGATCAGCAGGAGGGTATCTTTATGTTTTGAATCTTTCCCTTCTGGGGAGAGGGTCTTTTTTAAAAGGACATTCTTTTAAAGGGCACACCTGATTGATGAGACCTTATACTAACTCAACTGATAGGGAGCTTAATTAATCAAAGAAAATCTCTCACCTTTGCCCCATAAGGTAATCTAATCACAAGAGTAATATCCCACTATATGCACTAGCCCCACCCATAGTCCAGGAGGAGGGACTCTGGCAGGCAGGGTGAGATGGCAGGGATCTTGAAAACAAATGTAGAATTTTTCATGTCACATTGCCTTTATTTTCTATAAAGTTAAGTTTCATACATCAGCTTTTCATCAGCAAATGATATTTATATATGATATGATATAAGGATCCAACTTTATTTCCACTGTGGCACAACTATGCCCACCCCCTGTATTGAATAGTTCACTCTTTTCTTCTGTTATCTGCATTACTGCCTCTAAGATAAACCCAATGTAATCATATATGCATGTAACTGGTCTATATATTCCACCGGTCAATTTATTTATACCTGTACAATGTCTCATTATGTTAATTTTTATACCCCTATCAGCTCTGATTATCTGGAAAAACAATTGCCCTTTTTATTCTAGGAATGCTTTGGATATTTTCAAGCTTTTGGATTTTTTATATTAAGTTCAGAATCAGCCTGTCAAGTGACTTGAAAAACTCTTTCAGGACTTTATTGGAAGAGTGGTTTTATCTGTTGGTGAATCTCAGAGAAATGAAATCTTTATATTAGTGCATCTCCCTATTTATAAACATAGTAGACATTTCCATCTATTAGATCTTCATTAATCTTAAATAAATTATTATAATTTGCTCCTTCAAATCCAGAACATATTTTGTTATTTTTTCCCCTAAGTACCTTTTCTGTTCTTTTTTTTTTAACTTATAATATATTGTCAAGATGGTTTCCATATAACACCCAGTACTCTTCCCCACAAGTGTCCTTCTCTATGACCATCACCCCCCTCCACCTTCCTCTTTTGCCAGTATTCAGCCATCAGTTTTCAGTATTCAAGAGTCTCTCATGTTTTGTCTCCCTCCCTCTCCCTAACTCTTTTTCCTCCTTCCCCTCCCCATGGTCCTCTGTTGGGTTTCTCCTGTTAGACCTATGAGTGAAAACATATGGTATCTGTCCTTCTCAGCCAGACTTATTTCACTTAGCATGACACCCTCGAGGTCCATCCACTTTGCTACGAATGGCCAGATTTCATTCTTTCTCACTGCCATGTAGTATTCCATTGTATAGATGAACCACATCTTCCTAATCCATTCATCAGTTGATGGACATTTAGGCTCTTTCCATGATTTGGCTATTGTTGAAAGTGCTGCTGTGAACACTGGAGTACATGTGCCCCTATGCATCAGCACTCCTGTATCCCTTGGGTAAATCCCCAGCAGTGCTATTGCTGGGTCATAGGGGAGTTCTATTGTTAATTATTTGAGGAACCTCCACACTGTTTTCAAGAGCAAAAGATGCCACATTTTTAATATTACTTTTGTTGTTCAGTTGTCTCTAAAATTTCCTTGACTTCACTTAACATGAAACTCATCTACTGTTTTTAAAAGACCTCTAATGGTCCACAATAACATTAGAATTAGCGTATGTTTTCTTATTTACATAGTAACTGACATTTATACTATTAATATCATGAGTGATGGAGGAGGCTGAGTACCATGCCATTGGTTGTTTACTTAATGTGGTCTTTGAGGGTTTTTTTGGTGAAATGTGCCTATAGAAACTTAGTTTTAAAACACAGTTTGTGGTTCTCATGTAGATAAATATATTTTATTAAGTTATGTAATGGAAATACTAGCCTGAAATAGATACTAAGAATGTTTTTGCTAATCTCTAGGAAGAAAACGAAAAAAGAATGCAACATAAAGATTACTCAGATACTGAATCCGTATCTTCAGATTCGTAAGTAGCTTTTAGTGTTCATTCAGTATTTCTGTCAAAAATTCTTGAATTTAACATTCTTTAAAAAATTTTTTTAAGTTCTGGAAGAAGAAGGAAAGGACCTTTTAAAACCATAAAATTTGGAACCAACATTGACCTCTCCGACGACAAAAAGTAAGTCCACCAGTTTTGTTTCCATGAAGTACAGTTAAGATACAAGTTTGGAAAATGCCTGGTTTCACTTTTTTTTTACATTGTTTTATTCCTAGTTTAGCATCATTCTTTTTGTTGTTTTTTATGCTGACATATAAATCTTAGTTAAAAATAATGTTCTGAAGTGATTTTTGCTAGGTTTTGCAATTAGATTTTTGTTACTGAGGACTATTGAGACACTAAATTTACAAATTAGAAAAAAAAAATGCTTTCATTTCTGAACTTACACATTTTTATGACTTAATTTTTTTAGCAACATTCATTTATTTTGGAAACTTTTTCTTTGGTGGAATTAATACTCTACTATTTCTAACCTTAAGGATAATACATAGAGATTTAAATGTGTTTCTCATTGGGACATAGTATTTTCAAATACCTGGTTAATTCTCTTAAATATTTGCAACAAAGTGACAGTTTTGATCTGTTATTTATTTCAGGTGGAAATTGCAGCTACATGAGCTAACTAAACTTCCTGCTTTTGTGCGTGTGGTATCAGCAGGAAATCTTCTAAGCCACCTTGGTCATACTGTGCTGGGCATGAATACAGTTCAGCTATACATGAAAGTTCCAGGGAGTCGAACACCAGGTTGTTTTTGTAAACTAATAAATATTGTAAAATTAAAAATAGAGTCAAATATGAAAAACCCATATAACCAGATTCTTCCCATGTGTAATTAATTAAAACCAAATGATTTTTTAAAGGTTTCTCATAATTCAAAATATTTGTAATTATTTGTGTAATTGAGCTGAGAGTAGTTTTCTCTATGAGTTTTTTTTAAATCTATTTAGTATGTAAATATGAAAATAATCCAAAAAATGTATCCTGGGAAGGAGGCAGTAAATCACTTAGTGAGTAAAGGAGCTTAAAGCAATAAAGGTTTTTTCTTTATCCCACTGACTACAAACTCATATATATATATATATATATATATATATATATATATATGAGAGAGAGAGAGAGAGAGAGTATATTACTTGGGTACAAGGCATTTACTGAGTTCTATTACAGTTCTTCTACTTGACATTTTCCTTATATGTTTTATTACATTGGAAATTAATCCTTTCTAATTGAAGGTCTGTTGGAATATTCTCTTTTGCAAATGGAAATGTTTTCTACATTGCATTGATTGATACTTGAAATTGTTATTAGAGTTGTAGTTTGAACTTGAAAGATATGTGCTGCAAATATTTGAAGAATGGATGTCTGGCTTCTTCAGTTCTTTTATTTATTTTTTAATGTTTATTTATTTTTGAGAGAGAAAGAGACAGTGTGAGTGGGGAAGGGGCAGAGAGACAAGGAAACAGAAAATCTGAAGCAGGTTCCAGGCTCTGAGCTGTCCGCACAGAGCCCAGCGCGCGGCTTGAACCCACGAACCATGAGATCATGACTTGAACCAAAGTCAGATGCTTAACCGACTGAGCCACCCGGTCACCCCTTATGTATTTATTTATTTATTTTTGAGAGACAGAGTGTGAGCGGGGCAGGGGCAGAGAGACAAGAAGACACAGAATCTGAAGCAGGCTCCAGGCTCCAACTTGTCAGCACAGAGCCGGACACAGGGCTCAAACCCATTAACTGTGAGGTCATGTATGACCTGAGTTGAAGTCAGAAGTAACCAACTGAGTCCCCCAGGCAACGCTGTTCAGTTTTTAAAAGCCCAGAAAATGTACAAACCAGCTTGCTAATACTTGGTATTTTAAAAATACTGTTTTGCAAATGACTTTATTGTAATATAAGTTTTCCTTGGTAATTTTAGGTTGATTTTTTTAAAGAAACATTTTGAAGACTGTAACAAAATTCTTATGACCTGTCACCATTCAGTTACAGTAGCTGATAGATAGTTCTTATGCAGAAAGCATTGAGGCCCAACCCTGGCAGCTCTGAAGATTATAATAATGACTTCACTACTGCCATATCCTAGCAGGTCACATTAGTCAGCGTCTATTTCTGAGAAAAATTCATAGAGCTACTATTCATTTAGTCTTCAAGAGTGGGACACAATCAAGTATCTGCCAGTGAATAGTACAATGAATAACAATTAAAAGCGCAATAAGCCCTTTATGTTTTAACAGACTTTATTAGTATGTCCATGTAAATACTTTTCTCCCTTTACACATTTTCTCCACCATCAGTTGTAATACATCCTATTGGATTCCATTCTCATAGTATGGAATGGATTCCATTCTCATAGTATTTAATGTTTTTCAACTTCTTTGAAAAATATTCTCACTGTAGTTTGTCCTGCAAGGTTTACTTACAAAAACTAATCCTTCAGTACTTGACATTTGGTGTTGATTCCTCAAGATTGGGTAGTTAAAATGCCACTTAGAAAATGCCGTTTAGTAAAATCTGTTGACCTATTAAGGGGCATAAAAAACTACCTAAAATTATTTACCTGTTTTACAGATTGACTGTTGGTACTGTTTTCAACATCGTCATTGAGTCAGCTCTTCTCCACAAAAGTCTTAATAGTCTGGAACCATTTTATTTTCTCTAGAAATACTTAACTTCATTAACTCACTGTCTCTACCCCACTTTTATTTGGCCATAGACTGACTTTGATTTCATTCTCAATTTTCTTTTCTTTTCTTTTAAAGATTTATGAAAAGTTTTATGAGATACTGCATTTTTACATTTTCTGATTTTTCTTCCCAGTGTTTTCTTATGACATAAATATATTTATAATGGTCACTTTGATAATTTCAATGTATAGTCATTTTTTAGCATAGCAAGAACATCCTTTATTAAATACAGTGCTTTCCTATGAAATGGAGAAAAACATTTGCACTACCACTTGAAGTTCACTTTTTTAGCTTTAACATGATGGATATGCATTTGTCGTTTTGACGATATGTATGCCAGCTTATTTTTGTTTTTTAACTATATTTACTTACTTTAATATTTTTTGTCAGGTTAGGTAATATACAATGTATACAGCGTACTCTTAGTTTCAGGAGTAGATTGCTGGGATTCATCACTTGCAAACAACACCCTATTCTCATCCCAAAAAGTGCCCTCCTTAATGGTCATTATCAGCAATCTAGTCCATCTCCGTCTCACCTCCCTTCCAGCATCACTCAGTTTGTTCTCTTTAAGAGTCTCTTATGGTTTACTGCCCTCACTGTTTAACTATTTTTTCCCCTTCCCCTCCTCTATGGTCTTTTGTTAAGTTTCTCAAATTCCACATATGAGTCAAACATACAATATCTGTCTTTCTCTGACTTATTTCACTTAGCATAATACCTTCCAGTTCATCCATGTTGTTGAAAATGGCCACATTTCATTCTTTGTCATTGCCAAGTAATACTCCATTGTGTATATATACCACATTTTTATCCATTCATCAGTTGATAGACATTTAGGCTCTTTCCATAATTTGGCTGTTGTTGAAAGTGCTGCTATGAACATTGGGATACATGTGCCCCTATGCATCAGCACTTATGTATCCTTTGGATAAATTTCCAGCAGTGCTCTTGCTGGGTTGTAGGGTAGTTCTATTGTTAATTTTTTGAGGAACCTCCACACTGTTTCCAAAGTGGCTGCACCAGTTTGCATTCCCACCAACAGGGCAGGAAGTTACCCATTTCTCCACATCCTCGCCAACGTCTGTTATTTCCTGTGTTGTTGATTTTAGCTACTCTGACCAGTGTGAGGTGGTATCTCAGTATGGTTTTGATTTGTGTTTCCCTGATGATGAGTGACATTGAGCATCATTTCATGTGTCTGTTGCACACACTCCGTTGTCACGTTTCTGGTTGCTTTATCTCTATACTTGTAGTGGTGGGTTGTTTTGGACCTTCCACCAAATGGGCTTTGATTTATTCATTAAAGTAACCCTGGAAAAAATAAATAAGTTGGCAGAGGGTGTGGGCAGTTGGTGGTAGATGCCTTATCCCCTACAAAGAGAGAAATAACAGGGGTGGAAAAAAAGAACAGGCAGAGAATCAAAGAAAGCAAACACATAATCCAGCGAAACAGAGAGGAAAATAAGAACGAAATACAGAAAATGCATAAAAAGAATAGAGTAAAATTGCCTGATTAAGCAGCAAACCAGAACAGAGAAAGAGGAAGAAGAAAAAGGAAAAAATTACGTGTGTGTGTGAGTGCGCGCGCACGCGCGTAAAATAAGAATTGACCAAAACTCAAATCAGAAAGTGAAAAATCAAAAGACAGTTGTCTGTTGGTGCCTGGGACCAGTGGCCGTGCAGGTCTGGAACAGAGGACGTCTGGTTTGGTCAGTGTCAGTCCCACTTCAGTAAATAAGCAGTTGTCAGGCACAGAAGGGCGGGATTTAGTGTAAGCATGTCCCACCTCCACTGGTGGCCACTGTCCTTTTCCCTGAAGCACCAGTGTGTTGGTGATGGGGACAAAAATGGCAAACCCCACTCTCTCCTCCCAAGTGGGTGACCCAGATCAGGCTGTTCAGACAGCCGTCACAGAGTAGAACGAGTGGTAAGTTTGTTCTGTTTTCACAGTCTTAGGTGCTCAGCTGGCATTCAAAACCTGATGTCTTAAAGGATCCTGCTTAGTGCAAACCTGGTTCTGAAATAGTGCCACTCTGCCCAGCTGACAAAGGGTCCCTGGCTGGCGCCTGCAGGGTCTTTTGTCCTTGAGGCAGAGGGAGGAGGCAATATACCCTCTTCCCCTTCTTCTGACAGTACTCTTCTCTCCCAGTGTGCCCCTGAGATTGCTACCATGCCCAGGGGCGTCTCCCTCCACCCCAGGCTCTCCCATGCCAGCTCAGTTCTGAGAATGTCACACAAGCCTGAAAACTCCAATCTTCACTCCTAAGGCTGTTTTCAAAATAGAAACTGGCTTTCTTTGTATTATTTGTTCTCCAGTCCATGCTTCAGACAGGTTTTTTCTCTTGACCGAATACAGCCCCACACTTCCACAGCATCTCTTCTCTTTCTTTTGTCTCTCCACAGAAAGATTCCCCTCTCCTCTGAGCCTACGCTGCCCAGTTTATCTCTCCTAGTTTGCAGACATGCACCTTTGTCCCACCAAGCTGTCTCTGTACTCAAATGTCAGTTTAAATGGTATTGGGTTATAACTGTCTTAATACAGTACTTTACCAAAAAGCAGTGTGAACTAATGAGAGTGTGTAAGATTTCTGTTAACAACTATTTAATTCTGATTTTGTAGAATGAAAACACACATAGAGAAAGTGTAAACCAATGGCATATACTAGTTCCATTAAAATTTTATTCACAGGAACAGATGTTTGGCCCATGGGCCATAAGTTACCATCCCTTAATTTTATTTTTATTAGAGAGGAAAAACACGTGCATTACTGGGGGAAGGGCAGAGGAGGGAGAAAGAGAATCTTAAGCAGGCTCCACACCCAGTGCGGAGCCCAACATACAGGCTCCATCTCTTGACCATGAATCATCATCTGAGCTGAAGTTAGCAGTCAGACCTTAACATACTAGGTCATCCAGGTACCCCAAATAATTTTTTACAAATAGGTTGTTGCCTGTTTGTAAATAACGTAGGGTCCCAACTTTCTTTGGTCATTGAAATCTTCTCAAAATCTCTTTTGGATGAAATGCTATATCAGGCTCTCCTTTGAAGACTAGATATCCATATATTTTTAAAATCTTCTTAGGGATTTTGATGTAGATGGAACTCATTGTTTGGAATTTTTATTCCCAGGACATTATTGGAAATTTACTTATGTGATACTTTTATCACTAGTGGTAATAAATTTGAAAGCGATAAAAGAGAATTGTAATTAATGAGACAAGATAAGAATCTTGGTCCTCTTTGTCACTAATATCATTGTAATGCTAACCAACTTGACATCTGAGGAGGGTTTTTTTTTCCTTGTGTATATGGTATTGGACAGAACCTATGAAGATTAATTTCAATTTGAAAATTATCCAATTTGGGATATTTTATAAAACTAAATTCTGTAGGAAAATGAAGTAAAAGGAAATGAAAAATGTCTCTTCTTTTAAAACCTATGAGAGAGAATAAAACTTAATAGATTACTTCTTTGTCATACGTGCCTAAGAGTTCTTGGGACACTTTATTTCTTTGTATAGCATTAGTTCTTTAACAAAATCCTGTGGAACCCTGTGAAGTTTTTTTTAAATTTTTCTTTCTAATGTTTCTTCATTTTTGAGAGAAGGAGAGTATGAGCAGGGGAGGGGCAGAGAAAGAGGGAGACATAGAATTTGAAGCAGGCTCCAGACTCCCAAGCTGTCAGCACAGAATCCAATGTAGGGTTCAGACCCACATACCATGAAATTATGGCCTGAGCTGAAATCAGACACATAACTGACTGAGCCACCAGTGGCCTTTCCCTGTGAAATACTTTAGAGGAAATGTGTAGTATGTTTTAGTTTGCTCAAAGTAATTCAATTTTTGTTTTGTTTTGTTTTGAATTTCTGTTTATTTGGTAGAGATTCTATTCCTGTTCTGACATACATAGACACAGTGCCTTAATGTAACAGTGTTTATATTCTGACATGATCTTTAAATGTGATTTCAAAAATTCAGATTGTTAACAGGTCCTTTGTTAAATTTTTTTTTGGCATATATGTCATGGTGTCCCAAAATTTCAGATTTTAAATCTCCATGCCTGGATAGTATCTACCTACCTGTGGACAGAAACATTTACAGTGTATTCCAATGTCAAACTGGTATGTTTATAGGATCTCCAGAGGAGCTGCAGGTTGCTAAGTGACCTAGTTATTTTGAAAATCGTATCTCTTCATTAATTTCTTTACTGTTTGTAAGAATTGGGAGTTCTTTTTTATGGATAAGGAACTAAAATAATGACGTATGTAGTATTTTTTGCTTATCATATGATAAACAGTGCTTTCTAACCGTTAATTTTCACTCTTGAAACAACCCAGTTACTTAAATTAAGGCACATTTCTCCCATTGAATTTATAGTGTAATGATGACTTTTTTTCCCTTTTACTTTTCAGGTCACCAAGAGAATAACAACTTCTGTTCTGTTAATATCAATATCGGTCCAGGTGATTGTGAATGGTTTGTTGTTCCTGAAGATTACTGGGGTGTTCTCAATGACTTTTGTGAAAAGTAAGTTTCAGAACAAATATTCTTTTAAAATAATTTTGAGAAGGTGTTTATTATGAAGGACAGGGTATAATGCTAAATTTCTTATTACCTAGAGACTTTACTTTAAATGGTATTATTTTAAATCTTTTATGTCATGTGTAATAACATTGAATGCAAGATGCCATGAAATTCATGGTACATATTCAGAAGGATAGGGAGTAATTGTTTTTAACTTAATTTTAAAAATCAATGAATGTGAATGCACATTTGTTTTCACATGTACTTTACAGAATAATTTGACTTATTTGTAACTGAAATCAGAAATGGTAAGAATTCTAAAATTAAGCATCCTTATACCTTGTTAATAACTCGTGTGTATATATATGTATATGTATGGTGAGTCAAAAATTGTAAATGTTCAGTAGCAAGTGAATCACCTCCTGTTTTCAGAATTGGTAATGATACTGGTAAATGTGTATTTTTGACATGAAAAAGTGAATGAAATTCTAATAATAATTCACATATATAATTATTTTAAAATCAATACACATTCTCTTATGCCAATTTTGGAGGATCTTCAGTCAGTACATTTGATTTTGTAAAAACTGTTTCATGTTAGTTTATATAGAACTTGAGAGTTTTCTAAGTGGCAAGGTATGGTCACTTTTTACTTTCTTGTTGCAATTTTTTCTCAGAGTAAGAAAGGTCAGATTTCTGAAACTTTAAAATTTATTAGGAAAATAATACAAAATGCTCCTTTCTGAATTTTTATCAGCAAACTGGTAGCTTAAACGCAGAGTGAGAGGGTCTGATGGGAAGTCTCTATTGTTTTTAATAACTTTAAATTTTTAAAGTTTATTTATTTTGAGAGATAAGGAGAGAGAGCAAGTGTGTGTGTGTGTGTGCACGTGTGTGCACGATCGCAAAAGGGACGGGCATAGGGAATCCCAAGCAGGCTTGGAGCTCTCAGCACAGAGCCAAACACAGAGTTCTGTCCAACAAACTGTGGTATCATGACCTGAGCTGGAATCCATTGTCAGATGTTTTAACTGACTTAGCCACCTAGTTATTAGGAGGTATATTGTAACTGTTACATAATATGAAAATTTTTAGTATTCTGAGTAGGAAATATTTTCAGGTGTAACTGTCTGGTTTCAAATAAAACAGGTATATTTAGGTTTAAGATAGAAAAGACAAGTGATAACCAGAAACTTTGAATATCAAATTAAAATGATTAATTCATCTTAAGTTGAAGAAAATAACAGTCCTTTGAGATATTCCCTAAATTTTATTCTGCATAGGGTATTGCTTCTAATATTGAAATCTTTAGAATTCATTTTATGACTACACTTAACATATATCTTTAAATCAATTATTGTTTTGGAAAAAATGCATGGTCTGTTTGCTTTTGGATTTTTTTCCCTTCTTTTTTAAAATGGTAATTTTTTTCCAGTTTTATGTTTGGCGGTGTTTAGCTAAAAATTAGTTTTGTACTGTACTGGTAACTTTTTTCTTTTCTTCCTCCTCCCCTCCCATCTTTCATTGTATTTTTCTGGCAACATTTCAAAGTTTACAGAAAATATATAGTTTTTATCCCTTGATTTAGCATGTGCTAAATTTATTTCAAGAAAACCCTTGCATTTTAGGAGTAAAAAGGCAGAGAAGCAGGTTCCATAGAAACAACTCCAGGGCATCCTTAATCATACTTGTTAAGAGGAAGCAAATAAGGGAAAAGATTTTCTTAGACCTTCAGTGAGGAACAATTCTATGATGTGAATTTTCTCTTGAAAAAATTAAATAATTGAAATAAAGTATATCTCACTAAATTCTTTTAGTAAAAAACTGATATTGCACTTACCTTAAAATACTTATATTGTGATGGTAGTTAATAATTTGGTCTCTTTATTGGTGCAGCAGTACCAGTGGTGGTGATTCATGTAACATGGGTGATTCTGGTTTTTTTTTTTAAAAAAAAAAAGGACTTTCAATTGCTAGGCAAAAATGAACAGAAGTCTTCCACTGCTGCTAAATTGAGGGGAAAGTGCTTGATCTTACATTTGCCACAGTGCTTCTGGTTAAGTGGCTTCTTAAGGTCACTACTTTCAGTTTCCTTTTTAGATTCCTGATACTAAGTTCTTTACGAAGAGATAAATCAGGGGTGCCTGGGTGACTCAGTTAGTTAACTGTCTAACTCTTTTGGGCTAGGTTGTGATCTCATGGTTCATGGGTTTGAGCCCCAAGTCAGGCTCCGTGTATTGACAGTGTGAAACCTGCTTGGAATTCTTGATTCTCTCCCTCCTTCTGTCTGTTCCTCCCCTGCTTATGCTGTTATCATGGTCTCTCTCTCTCTCTCTCAAAATACATAAACTTAAAAAAGAAAGTAGAGATGAATGTTTCTTTGAAAGAAAATTCAAAATTAGTCTGTGTGTAGTTGGGAACTTAAATTTTTGGACTTCTAAAAAGTGAAGTTAAGCATTTAGTACACATCTCTGAATTAATCTGCATTGTCATCTGCTGTTTTTTTGTTTTTGTTTTTTCAGGATTGCCCCTTAGTATTTTCAAGCCCTTACTTTTGAAAGATGAAGTTCTTATTACAGTGCTGTTTTAATGAAATACTGAGAATATCTTCTAAGATTTGGAAATTCTCTCCCCATCTTTTATGAGACATTAAAAAACTTAATTCATTATGTTATTTACTCCCTTTTCCCCCTAGAAATAATTTGAATTTCCTTATGAGTTCTTGGTGGCCCAACCTTGAAGATCTTTATGAAGCAAATGTCCCTGTATACAGGTTTATTCAAAGACCTGGAGATTTGGTCTGGATAAATGCAGGCACTGTTCATTGGGTTCAGGCTATTGGTTGGTGCAACAATATTGCCTGGAATGTTGGTCCACTTACAGGTATTTTAATAATTCATTAACATATTTTACATTTTAAAGTATTATAATCAGTAATATTTTTATATTAGAAAATAATTCACTAAATATTGAAAAATTGTGTCTCTTAGGAAAAGTCTTACTAGTATAGATAGTATATTCAGCTTTACAAGTTCATATCCAACAACAGATACTTCTTTTCTCCTTAGCCTGCCAGTATAAATTGGCAGTGGAACGATACGAATGGAATAAATTGCAAAGTGTGAAGTCAGTAGTACCAATGGTGCACCTTTCTTGGAATATGGCAAGAAATATCAAAGTCTCAGATCCTAAACTTTTTGAAATGATTAAGTAAGTATTTCTAAAATCACTGTAAGTCCTTTTGGTGGGGTGTGGGGAGTGTGCTGAGAATGTTAACTAATCCATATTTATTTCCCCAAATCATTATGTCAGTTGACCTCAAATGATGAAATGGTCCAAAAGTCTTGACAAAAGACAATTCACATGTTAAAAGTACCTTTTTCCTTTACGAATAGACATGATTATTCTGGTACAGAGAAGAATAAAGGCATATATACATATTTTATACCAATAAATTCATGATATGTCTTTTTCTTGCCCTCTCACCAAACTGATTTTCCAGTACAACTTTAATTTTAGTACTGAAGTTTGGCTGCAGCAAAAGAGAGTGAGAGGGCTATATTATAAATGTCCAATAAAGAATTTAACATTTAAAATAGCAATTTAACTAAAATAGTTAAGTTTTCTGGTAGTTTTCTCTAAATCATCTTTTTTTAGCTTCTTTCAAGTTACTACAGAATGAATAGAATACCAGTTTGAAAACATATAGTAACTTCTCAATTTTAGACTAGCTTCCATTCCATTTATTTTTTAGTTATATTTATACTACATATTTTTAGACAGTGCCACTTAACTATATTTCTCCATATTACATTTTAATGCTTTTCTTTCCCTCTCCTTCACTATCAGCAATTAAAAATAATTCTGGTCAGAGAATGTGAGATGTTACAGATTAAACAAGCTGCTGTTTCTTTTTTGCTTTTATTTCTTAATTTATTTACTTATCAGGATATATATATATATGCATGCATGTATACTTACACATATGTTATATATATGTATTCCAAACAGAAGAGGAAAATTTATTGTGTCTTCTAAACTTAGTAGGCCAATGTTTTCAAAATCTGTACTGGTTTATTATAAATAATTTTAATTGCATATTGAAAATTTTGTTGTAATAAATTATCCAAACAAAAATGTGAGGCCATAGTAGCATGCCTATCTATTGTTTTATATAATGATTCATTCCATTTTTGATATATGTTTAAAATTAAAATTAGATTTGAAAGAGCATCTAGTCAAAACTCATTTGTAGTGTATAGTAATTCTTGTTAAATGTCCACACTTAGTGCTCAGTTAGTAACTTTTCTATCAAGGTTATTGCTTTAACTGTGTTTGTTGAAGATGGTCACTGGCTGGTCCAAAATGAACTGTTCGTTCCCAGTACCTTAGATTTATTTATTTATTTTTAAGATTTATGTAAAATGAATCACTGTGTTTGAGAACTGCAGAATTTATGACAGACAGTGTTCTTGGTAATGAGGATAGATCATGTATAAGGCAGGATCTCTGAGTTCATGTGGTTTAAATTTTAGTGGTTTAAAGTTAAATTTAAATTTAAATTTAAATCCAGACAGGCAAATTCTCAAGCAGGTAAATAAGTTACTGTTATGTAATGTAAGTAAAATAAAACAGTTATTTTTTGGTTATGGGGTAGAGAATGCTACTTTTTTGAAAGTGATGTCTTAACAGTGTGATTTCTGTGGTTGGACCTGAATAATGAAAACTAGATAACCATAAGAAGTGATATTTATGGACAAAAAAGCCAATGTAACAGTGGCAGAATAGCTGTGGTAATGAATGTACCTATAAATGATAAGGTACTAAAATTATAGACTGATTCGTACCAGTGGATGTGGAGAGAAGGATCACACTACAAACGGTTGTGAAACTAGAGCTGTACACATAGATTGGATTGTCAGATGAGAAGAAAACAGGAATCAAGAAAAGATAATTATCATCTTTACTGTTCTTCACTGTTGTTCATTAACTTAAAATATCTCTTGGGGCGCCTGGGTGGCTCAGCCGGTAAAACGTCCGGCTTCGGCTTAGGTCATGATCTCACGGTTTGTGGGTTAGAGCCCCGCGTCAGGCTCTGTGCTGACAGCTAGCTCAGAGCCTGGAACCTGCTTCAGATTCTGTATCTCTCTCTCTCTCTCTCTCTCTCTCTCTCTCTCTCTCTCTCTCTGACCCTCCCCTGCTCGCACTGTCTCTCTCTGTCTCTCAAGAAATAAATAAAAAAACATCAAAAATTAAAAAAAAAATCTCTTAACTACTTTTAATATTCTTCCAGACCCTTTCCAGTTTGTCAGATGTCTCTCAATTTTCAAATGAGAGGGACAGCAAGACTTTCATCACATAAGATATTCCCGTTTTCTGTGGTGGCAGTTTAACATGGTCTGAGTTGTGACAGCTCTCTTAATATTGAATTTGAATATACAGACTTAGGTTGTTTTCCGGGTAACTTACTGAATCCATATTCATCCATTTTTCCCCATACGCATTTTTTTTTAAGTTTTAGTGTTTATTTTTCACAGAGAGATAGAGCATGAGCAGGGGAGGAGTAGAGAGAGAGGGAGACACACAATCTGAAGCAGGCTCCAGGCTCTGAATTGTCAGCACAGAACCCAATGCAGAGTTCGAACTCATGAACTGTTGGATCATGACCTGAGCTGAAGCCAGATGTTAACTGATTGAACCACCCAGGCACCTCCCCCCCATCCCGCCTGCCACCATACACATTATTTTTTAAAAATCTGAGTGCATGTATATATTTATCTGTGCTCCATTTCACCTGGAGTTTGGGGATGGGAGGGGGGGTGTCTTTCTTATTTATTTACTTATTTACGTACTTACTTACTCACTCACTCATTCACTCACTCACTCACTTTACTTACTTACCATGAGATCATGACCTGAGCCAAAATCAGAGTAGTCCCACAGTAAACCTACTGAGCCACCCAAGTGTCCCAGGTTTTTTAAAAATACATGTCAACATAATGTGGAATCATTTTCAGTGTTGATCATTTATTATAATTTCAGAATTCTACTTCAAACTTTGATGTTTAATGGCACATCTTACTGTGGATTGAAAATGATAATCAGAGTCTTTAAGCCATCTCTGAAAATGTACTCTTACCAGCCAGCAGTGCTTATTTGTGTAGCATTCACGTAATCAGTATTTGAGTACTGATTGAATAGAGGACCTGGGCTAAGCTCTGGAGGTTTATAAATATGCTATACAAATTTCTGGTTTCATGTATTTTTCCAGTAGGGACTGGAGGGAGACAGTGGAAGGAGGGGGGTAAAACACAGTTGTATTTAAATACTCTAGTGCATGGATTAAATATCGCTTAAAAAATGTAAGAATTGGGGAAGCTGAGTTGCTCATTGGGTTAAGTGTTCCACACTTGATTTCGGCTCAGGTCATGATCACAAGGTTTGTGAGATACAAGCTGTCAGTGCAGAGCCTCCTTGGGATTCTCTGTCTCCCTATCTCTTCCTGCCCTTTCTCCGCTCATGCACTCTCTGTCTCTCTCAAAATAACCATTTAAAAAAGAACAACATACAAGCAAGTACATAGATGAAAAGTAATTCTATGAAATTTAAACAGCAATATAGCAGTGAAAACACCACAGGTTTCATTTTTTACTATCACTTTGTCATTTAAAGGGCTGTCATTAGAGGAAATGCTTATATTTCACTTTTAAATTTTGCTTTTATCTCCACGTGTATTTTTCTTTAAGTTTATTCACTTATTTTGAGAGAGAGGAAAAGATGAGAGACCATGAGCAAAGAGGAGGCAGAGAGAGAGAATCCCAAGCAAGCTCCATACTATCAGCACAGAGCCCCATATGGGGCTCAAACTCATGAACCATGAGATCATGACATGGGCCAAAACCAAGAGTTGGACTTTTAACTACTTCCATGTACTTCATTGTGTTTTTCATTATGTTTTTATATATGTAAGAATTGTTATTATTTGTCTTTTTATTCATTTTTGAGAGAGAGGGACAGAGCACAAGCAAATTTAACTCATGTGAGATATGAGCTGTCAACACAGAGCCCAGCATGGGGCTCTAACTCCTGAATCATAATCATGACCCAAGCAGAAGCTGGATGATTAACTGACTTAGCCACTCAGGGACCCCATTATTTGCCTTTTTAAATTTACCTACTTTTGGGGAGATTATTTAATAATACAGGAAATTGTTAGAAGAGAGGACAGCACAGCATTGTGGTAAGAAGTCTAAAACCTAATGTCAAATCTGCCTTTAATCCTGATCCCTCCATTTCCTAGTCTCAGGACACAGGGCAAATTACCAAGCTTTTACCAATCTGTTACTTTTTCATTAAAAGGAGAATAATGTAATAATATATGTGATATTGTGGGAATTTTGTGCATTTTAGCATAGAAACCTATAGTCTATAAACACGTTTCAGTGTATGAAGTAGGTTTGATTTGACATTCATGCCAAAAGAATTTTCAAACTAAATTTCAGTTAAGTATTAGTAATTATACTAATTGAACTGAAGAATTTAGTATATTGTTAAAATCATAATTTTATTGTTTATTAAGCAACTAATTTCTAAACATTTCATACATTGTCTCCATTTTCTATTACTACTATAACAAATTAGTCTGAAATGGGTCTCACAGGGCTAAATTAAAGGACTTGGCAGATCTTTGTCCCTTTTTACAGAGAGTAGAACAAAATTTATCCCCTTGTCCTTTTTTTAGGCTTCTTCAGGCTGCCAATATATCTTGGCTTTTGAGTCCCCTAAAATCTTCAAAACTAACAGTGGCTGGTCATTTCTTTTTCCTGCTGCATCTTTCTAACACTAAGTCCTCTGCCTCCCTTTTCTACTTTTAAGGATCCTTTCATTAAGCAGAGCCAGATAATCAGAATAATCTCTGCATCTCAAGGTTAGCTGATTAGCAGTCTTAATTCAGTGTGCAACTTTTATTCCCTTGCTATATAACATAGCATAGCACACGTCTCAGGGATTAAGATGTGGGTATCCTTCAGGATGTTGGGGTATTATTCTACTGGTCTTCATAACATAGTTAAAATGGTGCAGATACATGAAACATTATGTCCTTTTTACTGATGAGGAAACTAAGGCATACAGAAAACGAAGTTGAGGTTTAAAATCTAAGCAATCTGGCTGTAATCTCTCAGCTTTTATTCTTTATCTTATAATTGACTCTGATTTCTTGGGGCCCTAAATATGAAAAGAGAGTAAGTTCTGTCTTAGTCTTTTCGGGCTACTGTAATAACATCCATAGATTTAGTGGCTTATTAATATTTGTTTCTCAACAGTTGTAGACAGAGAGGGTAAAAAGGGAGAGTTTCAAGATCAAATGCCAGCAGACTTAGTGAATAGTGAGGCCCCACTTCCTGGTTCATAATGCACGTCTTTTTACTGTGACCTTGTGTGGTAGGAGAGAGAAGGGAACACTAAAGTTGGCTTTTGTAGGGCCCTAATTCCATTCCCAAGAGCTCCATCCTCATGACCTCATAATCACCCCCCAGATGCCCCACCTCCAAATACCATCCTATTGGGAGTTAGAATTTCAACATAGGAATGGGGGGGAGGGGGACACAGACATTTGGACTATAAAAAGTAGTTTTTAAAAATAAAACAGATTTGGGGCACTTGCATGGCGCAATTAAGCCTCTGAATTTGTAGGCTTATGATCATGCAGTTTGTTTGAGCCCTTCATCAGGCTCTGTGCTGACAGCTCAGAGCCTGGAGCTTGCTTCAGATTCTGTGTCTCCTTCTGTCTCTCTGCCCCGACACTGCTGGCACTATTCTCTCTCTCTCTCTAAAAAATAAATGAACATCAACAAACATTAAAAATAAAACTAACTTTAGTTTTCTCAGCTTTGTGATTGATTTAAGTATAATTGTCAGATAATACAAAATTTCTTTGTTGCCTTTAGTATATACAATCGAGGAGTAATATGTGACAGATCTTAGTGTGACCATAGTTATTACTATGTATCATGGTTTTTTTGTGTTGCGTTTTGCACAGCTGTGTCAGTAAGATGGACTGTGACAAGCAAGACATCTCTTGATATTTCATTTCCACAGTACCTACTAAGATTTTGGTAAAAGTTGAGATTATTGTCATAAAGACTTAATTAATATTGAGTCAACTTCCATTTCATCCATTCCAAAATGCATTTCCACACTGACGTTGGGGACTTATTTTGGGAATAAAATTATCCGAATGTCAAGAGAAAAATCATTGTTGTCTGGAATTTCACTTAATTGTATTATTAGGGCTTTACTGTTGTTATCTTCATTTGCTGCTGGCTGTGTTTATGAAACACAGAATCATAAGCCTTAGATTAAAAGCTAAAAGGAAAATAAAAACTCTTAATCATTGTCCATATTTTTTCAGTTTTTTTCTCAGTTTTCTTGTTCAGATAGTTCAGGTATATTTCATCTTACATATGAGTGAAATCAAGCTCTTAAATGTCCCTCTTCAGGTGTTCTCTTCATTTTTCTAACTATCCAAAAGCCATCTATAGTCTTCACCATCTTAAGTGTCTGTATCCAAGTAGGCTTTTAGTAGGGTTAAAATCTGCTCTATAACACCTCAAATAAATGAAATCCTAATAATCCAAATAATGCAAATAAATTAAATCTTTGTTTTCTCTTTCAATCTAGAAGCCTTCTTTACTTCCTAACTTTTTATATGTACCCTTTTATACAAGTAACAGAAACAAAGTCTTTGTGTCCTAGAATAAGATTAGTTTTCAAAAGTTATTACAATGTTACTTCTTCTGTAATTTCTAAAGTAATTTTTTTTCATGTTCCTATATAGCTGGGCAGTTAAACCATTTTCCATCTTCTCCTTCTTTTGCTATTCTTTCAGAGTAGAGCATTATAAAATGGATTATCACATTTAATGAGTGATTTATCTGACTCCTGTGTGCCTTTTTTAGGGATCTCTATTCTAGTATTACACATTAAGGACCACAGTATACCTGTTCATTTCCTATCGATTTATATTTGATTGATTGTTAAAAGGTAAACTTACTGGGGCATCTCTGTGTCTCAGTCTGTTAAGGGTCTGGCTCTTCATTTTGGCTCAGGTCATGATCTCACAGTTGTGAGATTAAGCCTTGTACAGGTTTTCTCCCTCTGCCCTTCCCCCACTCACACAACTGTGCACAGTTCATACATAAATAAGCTTTAAAAAAAGGTAAACTTCTTAAAACCCGGCAAAAAAAAATAAAAATTTGAGGAAAGAATAAAACGGCTTTTTTGGGCCAATATTTTGTAGCCATCCAGTAGTTTGGAAAGTTCTCTAGATTAAATCAGTATCTTAGCTGAGCCAAAGCACAGTTTGTTAAGTTGTGAACATAATTATTGATCTTTATTGTCTATTTATGCCTGCTGCCCTTTTTTTAAAATTAGATTCTTACTGATTTTTTTTACCGTAAATTCCTCCACCTATAAATGTTTGTCCTTTATTCTTTGTTCCTATAAAGCTTTCTGAAAATAGGAAGGACTAAAAGTTTCAGAGGAATGGAGAAAACATATTTTATGGAGTGACCACAGTTTGGTTATTTGTTATGTGACTGACAGCAGTGTCAGTCTTCAAGATTCCAGTATCTGGGCAAGTAATTCTGTACCTGATTGCAGAAGCAGAACTACTTATGCTTAATGTTCACTTCTAGCAAACCAAGTTCTGTATCTTTTTAGTATATTGTTTCTTTTTATATGGAACTTTGAAACTATCTATGAAGTCATACAATAAGAACTGTGATCCAGTTGCCAAAATAATGCATAGTGTTGTAAATGAAAATGTTGTAAAAAGGGCGGTAGAATAATATTAAGCCATTTTTCCTAATAACTGCTGGTAAGGGTTTGCGGAAATAAACTGTGATTCCATAGCCCCAAGAATCTTCATTTTCATAAAATAAGAGGAAGAAAAGTAGGTGCTAATAATAGGCAGAAAGTGAAGAAAAGATAGAAGAAAACATTCTTGGTAAATTTTGCTTTTCTAAATTCCATTTCCCTCATTGTAAAAGAGGTAAATAGTAAAACCTCTTGCACTGAGCTTAAGTACACAAGATTTAAGTGACTTAATATATGTAAACTATCTAATTCTGTGTTTTCTCTCATACTAAGGGTTAATATAAGTATTTATATTATATAGCATTTACAAATAGCATTTATAAATGCCACTTCTTATTAACACTTTATTTTCCTACATGGCAGCATTGTTGAGTTTACAAGCAATGTGGCATCTGCAAATAAAAGTTTCCAGAGTTGTAGGCATTATTTTCCTGTGAAATAAATATTTTGAAGCAGTACTTTCATATTTATAAAATTCAGAGGTGAAATCAGATTGGAGTGATAGGAGGAAGACCTCAGTAAGTGCTTTACATCTAGTGTGATTTATATTCTCTTTTCTGATTTGGATTTTTACTTCTTGTCTCCTTTAGCACTTCTTTTAAGCACACACACTCATACCACAAAGCTTTTCTTATTTTGAAATACAAATATAATAAGGCATGAACTTGTTTCAGGTAAGTTAAACATGAATTGCTATAGGCAAAGTGAAAGTATCACTATATTATATACTTGAGAAATTTTTCATGCACGTTTACACTTGAAATTCTCATACTTATTTTATATTTTTAATTAACATCTATGTATTATTTTTCTTTAATGTTTGTTTATTTTTGAGAGAGAGAGAGAGAGCACAAGCAGGGGAGGGGCAGAGAGAGAGGGAGACACAGAATCTGAAGCAGGCTCCAGTCTCTGAGCTGTCAGCACAGAGCCTGACATGGGGCTCAAACCCACGAACTGTGAGATCAGGACTTGAGCCGACGTTCAGCACTCAACCGACTGAGCTACTCAGGCGCCCCTATGTATTGTTAAAATCATTTGACCACAGGATTATTTGTATGAATTTAGATAACGATTTTTAATCTGGTACAGAAATATAAATTAAGAGAGATTAAATCTGATGCTTCTTACCATATTATAAATCTTAATTACTTGTTTGGCAATAACGTATTTATTCATTTAATTTAATAAATTTAATAAAATAGACAAAGGCTTTTGTTCTCATGAGTCCTCTATTCTCATGGGAAAGAAGAAGTAGAAGCATGTAAACATTTACAGAAGATAGTTTTAAATATAATATGATATTCTTTAAAATAACTATGTAATTATATTAACTAGACTAAATTCTGTCTCATTAGCAATGAGCAATACAGTCTATCAGAGAACTCTAAGTTAGTTTGATTCTATTCCCAGGGCTTCATAGTGTTCACAGATGTAGTTGGTGCCATCACTCTTTCTAAACCAATGATGCTGTTTAGTATACTTTTAGAACTGAAATGTAACATACAGATCATGTAGTATAACTCTGCCTTCAAAGGAGAACTTGAAGCATTTAGTTCATGGAAACGTTAGATAATTCTGATGAGTCACAGCAAATGGTAGAAATATTAGCATTATTCATGAGGATATGCTGTGTTGCTAGCATCAGAAGTGTAAGTGTAGGGGCACGCCCCGGTGGCTCAGTCAGTTGAGTGTCTGACTTCAACTCAGGTCATGATCTCACAGTTCGTGGGTTTGATCCCCGCATTGGGCTCTGTGCTGACCGCTAGCTCAGAGCCTGGAGCCTGCTTCAGATTTGTGTCTCTTTCTCTCTCTGCCCCTCCCCTGTTCATGCTCTGTCTCTCTCTGCCTCTCAAAAATAAATAAATTAAAAAAATTTTTTTTAAAGAAATGTAAGTGTAAGGAAAATATAAACTATAAGAAAACTCTATTAATATAAATGAAGATTGCAGTTTACAACCTTCAACTTAAAATTAAGCCAGTGATATTCTTTATCCTTCATTACTATAGTTCATACTAATTTTGTGTTCTCTAATGTGTAAATCTATAAATAATTTTCTGCTTTGGTCTCAGTTTAAAAATCAGTTATATAAATGATACTTTTGAAGGGTTTAAGTAGAGACCTATGCCTTCTTGTCTCATTGTATTCAAAAAAGTTTCAGCATGGAATTCATACTGATTTCCAAGATGAAGGAACTGAATCTGTTATAAATTTAGCTCTTCAAACAGTTCTCTCAGTTGCCCAAGTCACAGCAAAAATTAAGAACATATCTTTGAATAAGAGGTGAGTGTTTTATAGATGAAAATCATTTTATTTTTATATTCAGATATTCTCAAATTGTCAGTGCTTTAGTCTTATTATTAGGTTAGGCCAGTTATATATGAAAAATTGACAAAAAGAAAAACTACCACATCAGTAAACCATAGACCCAAGATACTCATTTTTAATTGCTATATCTTTTATGCTGCAGATATTCATTTTCAGTTGTAATAAATAATTTTTCTCCACAATAGGTATTGTCTTTTGAAGATTCTAAAACAATGTCAGACTTTGAGAGAGGCTCTTATTACCGCAGGAAAAGAGGTTATATGGCATGGGCGGACAAATGATGAGCCAGCACATTATTGTAGCATTTGTGAGGTAAACATTTTAACTGACCATTGTTTTGCTATGGATTCTGTAGGTTGGTGTGTTTTTTTAATTACACATTTCCCTATACTATTATATAATGCATTTCTAATTGACTTATACAGCAATTGTATTAAATTGAATTTCATTTGCTGGTGTAATATTTAACTAAATTTTAATTCATAAATATTGCCTGCTGAGGCATTCATGTATTAACTTTCTTGCCAGTTGATAATTATCCCACATTGTAAACTGAGACAGTTTAAAGTAGATACACAGATGACCTCAAACTGGATCTCTTTCAAGATATAGATACAGATATAGATATATCCAGGCATATCAGTATTAAGTCCTGTTTCTTCATTTAGTAATATAGTTGATGTTCTCTCCTGGCCAAGGTTTGGAAGAAGTGTAAAAATACAGATGTTTTACCTCCTCTGGAGGAGCTTACTTCCACTTGGAGAAGAAAGACTATTAACAACTAGTTATTGATTCACATTAGACTATGATGAATATGAAGCTGGACATGTAGAGACACAATTAGAGAACACTGGGGAAAATAATTGTTCTTCTAACACTGGTTTAGAACTTAAAGGCATGATACATCATTTGAGTCCCTCCTTAAAGAATGAGTTTGATTTTAACAAGCAAAAAATGGCTAGAATTGGAAGTTTATAAACATCATTAAGTTTTAGGAACAGTAAAGGGATGGGGAAATGAATAATGTGTGTAACAAAGAGTGAGTAATTCAATGAGGCCAGAAAATAGACTTAAAAAAATTAAGAGGAGGTATTGTATAGCTTACAGAGCATTTTGAATTCATTTTAAGGAATTTGTTTATTCTGAAGCAATAAAAGTTTTCGAGCAAGGCACTAAGTGAAGATACATGTTTCAAAGAGTGGTGGTTGATAATTGGAGAGAATGCATCTAGAAAGCAAACATACTAGTTTGGAGGCTATTGGAATAGTATTAAGATGGGTTAACAAGGGCTTAAACTAGTGTGTTGTGTTGGGAATATAAAAAGAAAAGGAGTTTAAAAATGTTTAGACCAGTGGGTGTTTCACTGGCTCAATTGGTAGAGCAAGCAACTCTTGATCTTAGGGGTGTGAGTTCAAGCCCACGTTAGGTATACAGATTATTTAAAAATAAAAAATCTTTTTAAAAAAGTGTTTCGATCACCAAGGTAGTTGACCACATGGGGGAAATAACAAGTTGAAAAACCTCAAATTTTGAGGCTCACTAAATTGTTTATTGATACTAATTTAAAAAACTTACAAACTGGCATTGTAACAGACCAGTTCAAATACGACTTTAGGTAATGAATTTTTATGACTAAAACCAAGCAGTAGTCATAGGACCACTTGACTGGGAAGTTGAGGTCCAAACTAAACCTTGAAATTGCATGATTCTGAGATAGACTGATTAAATCCCTTGACTATTTTATTGTATAACCTCATCAAAGTGTGTTATTATATATAGTTCATCAGATTCTTTTTGGTTAAACTTCAGATAAATATATATCATTTCAGTATTTGAAAACAAATATTATTCCTATTACCCATTGTCCTGCTGGAGCCTTACAACTCATTGTATATTCTGTATTAAAAATGTCCTTATTATGTCTTTTATTTTAGCTTTCATTTTAGTATTAAATATTCTATAATCTGCTATAAAGGTATGAATAAAATATAGTCACCACCTTTATAGAGCTCACTCTGTGAGGGGAGAGAAATACATAAATACTATGAATGCTGTCATAGAGAAGTAAAAGGAAAATAATCATTATCTTTACCTGATTGTATACTGATATTTTGAGTAAAATAAAAATAGCCTGACTTTTATAAAAATCACTGTCCATAATTTCATGTGAAGTAGAATTTCATAGTTTTACCTAATTGGTGCAGTGAATTAAACAAATCTCCATTCAGTGCTTTTTCTCTTATATAAAATAGGTGGAGGTTTTTGATCTGCTTTTTGTCACTAATGAAAGCAATTCTCAAAAGACTTACATAGTACATTGCCAAGACTGTGCACGAAAAACAAGTGGAACTCTGGACAATTTTGTGGTGCTAGAACAGTACAAAATGGAGGATCTGATACAAGTCTATGACCAGTTTACATTAGTAAGTGAATTCAACATGTGAGTACATAGTTAGCTGGGTTGTTGAAGCAGCAGTGTTTGTTTTTTGCTACCTGATAAATACAAATTAAACATATTTAAATTTTCCATTGGCTTTATAGACATATGTAATAAATGTCCAATTGATATACCTTACTATTTTTTTCTTTTCAATAAGAATGGCCTAAATATAAATACTTTAAGGTTTTTTAAATTTATTTTGAGACGGAGAGAGCAGAAGTTCGGAGTGGCAGAGAGAGACTATCTGAAGCATACCTTGGGCTAAGATCATGGAAAGAATGGCCTAAATAAAAATTAACAATAATTACATTTAAAAATTCTTGTTTTCTTTTATAGTATTATCTCAGTGTTTATTCTATTTGATTTCACTGATAAAAGAGAGTTTATTTAAGTCTATAGGGATGATCCATAAAGAAATCTGTTTTTTTTTTTTCAACGTACTTGTGTTTTCAGAGCTCATCGTATTTATTTAAAACATAATGCTTGTCTTCAGTGTTAAAGTCATAGAAATATTTTATGGTTTTTGACTCAGTGGTATGATATATACATATATATAGGATATATGATATTAAATTCACAGTATCATAAATCTGCCATTTTTCTGATCAATATCATTTATTTCTGGCTTTGAATGGAAACAGTTATTCGTGAGTGTTTGCTATTTTTCCAGTGCCTTTGTTCTAATTTTCTGAAATTTTGTTTCAAGTATTTTTAATTGCATTCTTCTCAGGAGTGTTTGAAAAAGTAAAAAAATTATGAAACGTATGAAACATGTACTCTACCTGAGAAATGTTCATAAGACAATCACTAGTGAAGTTTTAAATTTCCAAATTATTTTCCATAATCCTCTTTCTTCTAGCAGTCTAAAATATTGGCCTACATGTTTCGTAAGTTTTGATTATTATACTGAATTTTGAAAAGTACACAAAAATGAGATAATCATTCAGAACTCAGGAAATTGGCCTTAATGGAGACAATTAGAGCACACCATTGAGCAGGCTGTTGAACCTTCTGGAGATGTAATGTTTCTTTCTGATAACTCATACTCCTGCAACATAGGCTGTATGTTAGTAGCCAGGGGCTAAGAACACAATTAAGAATTAATATACCAAAACAATTAACATACCTTATTTTTAATTTTAGGCTCCTTCATTGACATCCTCCTCCTGATATTGTCCCATGAATATTTAGTGACACCTTTACTACTCTTCAGGAAAGGTCTGCACCACCTGTTTTGTAGATGTTTTCTTAAGACTGCTGACTGAAACCTGTGTCTGTGCAACCTTCAAAGAATAGAGTGTCAACCATCTGATGTAGGAGAGCACTGCGTAATTAATAGTCAAATGTATTATGATATCTGACAACATTTGGCAATGTCAGACTACTGACTTGAAGATAACCTTTTTCTATGTTTATGTATTTCTGGACTGCTAACTTAGTTTTCCCCTTTATTTTACTCTTTCAGAATTTTCCCGAGGGAAAAATACTGTTCTAGCTCACCATTTGTTTGTTAAGGTGGTTTACACATTCAAATCTTTAATCAACTTTTTTTTTAATGTGAAAAATTAGATGAGAAAGTTTTTTGAGTTTGTTTGTTTTTTGGAATTTTTGTTTTACCATTTTATGTTTTTCTGTATTGTTTAAGGCCAGAGTGATTACATTTCTGGTTCTAAAATAAAACTTTAAGACTTAATATCTAATAGCCAAGACACAAAGATAATGGATTGCACATAGACTATGGAGTAAACTTCAGATTTGTGATTTTTGTTTCTAATCTTGATACAGATTTACACTATTTATGAATACATATTTATTGCTTGAAAATATTTGTGAATGGAATGTTGTTATTTTACCTGAGATTTACCTGCCATTAATATTAAGGAGTTCTGTAATTTTAGACACTATACTCCTTTTACATTTTTTATGTGTAAATAAAACTACTTAGTATTGTACAGGAACTTTTATTAAAATTGTTTAATGTTTAAAGGGTTTTCCACTGTTTGAGTTTTAAAAAAGACTTTCTGTAAAGTCATAGCTTTTGTTCATTTTCAAATCTGATTATATGTATTTTATATATACATATATATTCACACATATGTATAACATACAGAAATAAAAATATATAATTGTATAAAGATAAAACAGATTTAAAAATCTTCACATTTTTTTGATAGTTTTTGACATGCCTACTATAAAGTATCATTACAAAAGTATACTTATTTTTAAAGTAAATGACTTTCAGCCTGGTTTATTAAATTACAGTTATTGCAGTGATAGCCAATAGTAGCTGGAAAAATGTATATTAGAAAAAAAGAGTAATTTGGGGGTTTTAAAAACATTTTAGAACTTTTTTAACACGTCTTTATCACTTTGTTATAGAAAAGAGATTCAGAATGAGGAGGGTGGCTTGAGGATGGCTTCTACTTTAAAGAACAAATATGTTAAATTATTTTTTTAAAGTTAGGTAACTTTGAAATTCTGTGCTGTTTGTTGAATGTCTGAAGAAGGAAGGAGGGGAGATATTAAAATTCTGTATCACTAGTAAATGATACATTCTATAAAGGCTTTTACTTTATCTGAACAAATGACCTAAATTAACCATAGTATCTCATTTCATAGTAACACCTGGTTTCTACTCCTGCTTTCTGAGTAATTTGACTTATGTTCTCATTTTAACACCATGGTCTAAGAGTCTTCCAGGGTGCTTTGGTGGAGTTGTATAAATGAAGTAACACAAATGTATAAATTTAGAATTTATAAATTTAGAACTCATAATCTACTTGGTGAAATGCCTTGATGATTGAATTAATGAAATATCTTTTTCCAATATTCAGGTATTCTGGTTTCCTAGAAATAGTTCAAAGACAAAAACTTGGAATATTTTATTAAATTAGATAATAATAATAATAATTTAGATAATAAATATAATAAAATAATAAATAAATATAAAATATTTATATTTTATATAAATATAAATAAAAAATAAATAAATATAAATAAAATAATAAATTAGATAATATTGTTGGTTACATCAAAGCTTTTAGAAAACCTGTGTTGGGAATCCTGAAATGATAATAAACCAAAACAATATTAGTACAGTAAGTGATATTAGACTTTAGTGAAGTAATGGGAGTAAAGAGAGATTGTCATGGGAAGGGTAAGATTATAGATCCAGGTTGCACCCAGAAATGCGCAGATAGGAAATTATCTTATTGTTGTTCAGTATGTACTACACAGATTACTGTCTTCATTTATTTTATTTATTATTATTATGATGATTTTAATCTCTGTACTCACATGAGGCTTGAACTCATTACCCTGAAATCAAGATTTGTGTGCTCTTGAGTTGGAGCTAGGGAGGCACCCCCAGCTTACCAACTTTAAGCAACATTTTTGTTCCATTGACCTAGAGTGCTTTATATAATTGTTCTGTTTCAATATTTGGAATACCCAGACAATGTTTTGCTTTGGAAGTAAACACTGCATCCCTGTTTGTGTTTAGTATGATGGAATTACACATACTGTCATGTACTTGTGAAGAGCATCATACAACGGGTTTTCCAGACTTCGGCCTATATTAACTCAGTGATCCTTTGAGGAAGGCCCTCTTATCTCTTTACCTACAGGTAAGGGAAAAGGGATGAAAAGATAAAAGGTTTAAATTCAGTCTAACTCCAGAGTAAGTGCTTACTCCTTCCCACAATAGTAAAGTTGGAATTGTAAAATGCTTACAGAATTTTGTTAGAGGAATCTTTTCATTATGGTGTCTGAATTTTTTAGCCTGCAGAGTGGCCATGTATATTTTGCTTTTTAATTCCATTTTATTTTCCCATAATTCCCATGGTAAGAAAGTAATACAAGGGTCTTACATACATTTTAGTCACTTTCCCCCAAAGTCACCATACTGGAAAACTATAAATAATATCCTATCCAAGATACAGACATTGATGCAATCAGCGTACGGAATTTTGCTTTTCACCACTTGAATCTCTCATGTGCCTTTTAATCAGACCCACTCCCATTTCCTGCCTTAACCGGTACTTGACCACAGCAACATTGTTATATTTTCTGTTTCTCTAATGTAGCCATTTCAAGAATTTCCTAAAGGGAACCATAAAGCATAATTATTTCTGTTAAGGGTTTTTTTTTTTTTTACACATAATAGTATCCCTGGAGATGTGTCCTGGTTGTTTTAAGTGTCAGCCTTCTGATTTTATTGGTGAGTAGCAATCATGATACAGATGTACCACAGTTTATTCATTCACCCGATGAACATCTGTGTTTGCCTTTTTGTGCTATTTTATGTACATGTACAGGTGCTTGGGTGGACAGAGCTTTTATTTCTGTGGAACAAATGCCTAAGAGGGCAGTTCCTGGATTGCACATTGAGTTGAAAAAAAATTTTTCCCAAGTGATTTTCCTATTTTACACTCCTTTAAATTTTGAGGAATTACTCCCATTTTTTTTCAAGTGATGAAAATTTCTCACCTCTTTCATTATCCTGTTATTGGTACAGAATCTATAATGGTATCTTGTCTGACTCTGAATAGTGTTTGTGATTTTGCACATACTTGTCAGTCCTGCTAGATGTTTAACATTCATTTTTTGAGAGAGATGATACGAGTCGGGGAGGGGCAGAGAGAGGAGGAGACAGAATCTGAAGCAGGCTCCAGCACAGAGCCCGACGTGGGACTTGAACCCGTGAACCATGAGATCATGACCTGAACCAAAGTCGGCCACTTAACAACTGAGCCACCCAGGCGCCCTGGAACTTATGTTTTAAGTCTTCTCTTACCATAATCAGTGGAATAAATTCTTTTTTCAGTGCTTTAGCTATGTTGTATCTAGCATTTTATAGTTTGTAATTTATTTTTATATAGTTTTGCATAAAATACCTATGAGCTTTTCTTCTTCGACTTAAAGAGTATTTAGAATTGTATATTTCCATTTGTTTGGAGATTTTCTTGGTTATTGTTTTCCTGTATTAATGATTTCTACCCTGATTCCATTATGGTCAGAGCTCATTGTGTATGATTGAATTTCTTTTAAATTTGTTGATGTTTGTGTTATGCTGCAAGATGTAGTTTTGCTTTCTGAGTGTTTCATAGGGGTTGAAAAATTTGTACATTCTGCTTCCAATAGGACTGTTGTGTATATTTTAATTCCATTCACTTGGTTAATTTATGATTGATGATAAATGTGTACAGATTTTTTGTGTCCCTGCTGATTTCTGTCTCATAATTTTATCAATGGCTATGTCACAAGTTTTAAAGTACTCACCTTCAAATTTGGTATTTGTGTATTCTCTTTTCAGCTCTTTCCTTTTTATTTGCTTTCTTTTCAGGTTCTCTTTTGCTCCCTATACAAGGAACATATGTTTTCTTGGTGACTTAATTTTTTTATTGAATTTTTTAAAGTTTATTTTTGAGAGAGAGCAGAAGTGAGGAAGGGCAGAGAGAGCGAGGAAGACACAGAATCTGGAAGAGCTGTCAGCACAGAGCCATCAGCACAGAGCCCGACACAGGACTTGAACCCATAAAACCATGAGATCACAACCTGAGCCGAAGTCAGAAGCTTAATCTACTGAGCCACTCAGACACCCCCAGTGATTTGATGTTTATCATTATGTAACATCTCTTTTGCTTCTTACAATTTTTCTTTGTCCTGAACCCTACTTTATGTGATACTAGTATAACTTCTCCCTCTTAATTTTTTTGTGTTGTTATGTTTTCTTTTATTTTACTTTCAAATGATCTAAGTCCTTAAGTTTGAAGTAAATTTATTTAAGCCACATGTAGTTGGTTTTAAACCACTTGGCCAATCATTAGACCTTAAGTAGTCTGTATATAGACTGTTTCATTAAAGATAGTATTGTTATTTTAGGGCTTGACGTTGCTATTTTATTATGTTTTTAGTTTTTCTTCTTTATTTGTCATAATTCTGTTAATTTTGTTTTTCCTGTGACTTACTGAAAATATTTTGGAGGGCGCCTGGGTGGCTCAGTTGATTAAGCGGGCGACTTCGGCTCAGGTCATGATCTTGTGGTTCGTGAGTTTGAGCCCTGCATCGGGCTCTGTGCTGACAGCTCGCAGTCTGGAGCCTGCTTCAGATTCTGTGTCTCCTCTCTCTGTCCTTCCCCTACTCTTGCTCTGTCTCTCTGTCTCTCAAAAATAAACAAACATTAAAAATTAAAAAAAATATATTTTGGGATTCCATAGTAATATACATATGGTATTTATTTTAGTGTGTTCTTTTAACTAGTTTTCTTAGGAATTGCTTTAGGTATCAGAACATGTATTTGAAACTTAAACCTGTGACTACTTGAAGTTTGGAAACGTTACTTCCTTATCCTTTCTACTTTTTAAATATACTTTTCTTTTTATTGATTCAGCATCATACCAGATGGTGTTATTAGTTAAGAAATTCCTGAGAGAAGTTACTGCATTCTCCATGATTTTTACCTGTTTTTGGTGAGGCCTCTGTGCTTAAAATTTTAACCCTTCTATTGTCATTTCTTTTTGCTTAGAGAATTTGATTTGGTTTTTCTCTAAGGGCTTTTTAGCAACTAATACTGAGTTTTCTTCCATCTGAGATTTCTTTTTCTTAATTTTCTTTGTCAGTGTTTCTTTGAAAATTTTTCTTTGTCATTAGTTTTTAGAAGCTTAGTGGATTTTATCTATTTGATATTCATTCAGTTGGCTGCTTTTAGTGTAGATACAGATCTTTGACTAATAAGTGTGAGACATAATTTTTTTATAGTTTTCTTAGTCCCACTCTCCTTTTGTCTTTTGGAAAATGTTAGCTCTTTCTTTTAAGTCCTCTGGCCCTTAATGACTCCTGTTCAGTTTTTCAGCCTGTTTACTTTTGTTCAGCAACAATACTCTGACAATATGCTCTTGTTCATTGAATCTTTGTTCTGTCTTTTGTGTTGTTTTATCATGCCAGTCCATTGTGTTTTATATTTAATTCGTGTGTTTTTTCAGTTCTGTCTTTTACATTTGGATTCTTCTGTACTGTGGTTTTCTATTTGTGGTTTCAACATATGTGTCATTTCTTACTGAAGTATTTATATGATCGTTTATTTAAACTTTATCTGCGATACTTTCATTATCTGATTCATCTTGCTGTTTTCTGTTAATTACTGTTTCCTTCATTTCATGATTTTCTAGGATTTTGTATGACATTATTTTCTGTTGTATTCTGCAATTTTTATTATTGTATTATTAGGCTCTGGATCCTGTTTAATCACATTTCAGGACAGTCCCTCTATTGAGACATAGCTTGAGGGTCATTGAAGTGTGTATGTTCAGCTTCCTCCTGGGTACCTCTGGCACCACCCCCACTAAAGAGGGCCCTTCAGCTCCTTGCTGGCAAAAGCTGAGCCTTGGACTGCTGTTGGATACTAAATGATACAGAGTGGAGAACAAGAATGTTATTTATTTTAGGCAAGCCTTATATTAGTAGATTTTTTTTCACTCCTGGAATGGAAATGAATGTGATGAAGTTGCATTAGAATCCATAATTGCTTAATTTGGATAAAAATGATAAAATGATACGATTTTATCACATGATAAAAATGTGAAGATCCATGCGTGAAGAAGGATATGATCGGAGGAATATTTCTTTTTTTAAATATTAATAGACGTCTGGGGCACCTGGTTGCCTTGTTGGTAGAGCATGTGACTCTTGATCTTGGGCTTGTGAGTTCCAGGTCTCATGCTGGGTATAGAGATTACAATAACAAAAAGATCTACTGTGTTGTGCCCACCTTAAAATCAAATAATGGTACCTCACCAAATTGAAAAGAAAATTTAAAAGGATATTCTAAATATATTGCTCTGCAATTGGTAAACTGTGGCCTACCCACCACTTATCTCGTTAAAAGTGAAAACGAGACTGTGCCTGGGTGGCACAGTCGGTTAAGCGTCTGATTTGGGCTCAGGTCATGATCTCGTGGTTAGTGGGTTCGAGCCCCACTTCGGGCTCTGTGCTGACAGCGAGCTCAGAGCCAGGAGCCTGTCTTCCCTGTGGCTCCTTCTTTCTCTGACCCTCTCTACTTGCACTGTCTTTCTCAAAAATAAATAAAACATTAAATAAAATTAAAAAATAAATCAAAGTGAGAATATATTTTAACTCATAATCTTGGTATTAAGCCACCTGAAAAACTTAGAATCACTTTGCTCATGTTTTTTAAGCCTCTTTCCTCCCTCCCTTCTCATTCCTTCATGCTTTTTTACACACATTCTACTTTCTTCCATTTTATTTCTAGCACTTCCAATAAGCAAGATGTTCCTGTTTCATTCTTCTTTCTCTGCCCAACTTACCACCCCCTGCTGAATCAGCCATTTCTCCACTGAACTACATACGTGTGTGTGTGTGTGTGTTTTAAGTTTGAGATTATGGGGGAGGGGCAGAGAGAAGGGGACGCAGAATTCCAGTCTATGCTAAGTGCAGAGCCCAATGTGGGACTTGACCTCATGAACATTGAAGATCATGACTTTAACCAATCAAGAGTGGTATGCCTAACCAACTGACCCATCCATACACACTGCTTCCTTAAAGAATATTTAGAAACCAAGGCATGGGCTTAGAAGTGTTCCTGACTTCTGGGGTTTTACTTCTTATAGGCCCTCTTAGTACTAGCAGCTTTAAAACCTGGCTGAAAACTTAGCCAAAAATACTTACAACATGTTCTCAATTCTATTACACATTTATACTATATACATTCGCACATTTACAAAATTGTGTCCTATACCCATGTAAGAAGCAGACGACAGCATGGTTATTTTGTTTGTTTCTTTACAGTTCTCTGTCTTGAATTTCACAGTTTTCAGACTGCTCTTTTCCAGTTAACCCAAATACCTTTTCCCCCATCAATTCAATGGGGAAAAGTTACTGTATATCTTAATTTTATATTTGGGGGAAGGATATATATAAAACATTATGCTTCTAAGAGTAATTACTAGACAAATGAGTCTCACTATTCTTGCTACCATTTTTTTTTTTGTCTTCCTCCTTTCTAAGGTATTCCTGGAAATTAACTGATCCCTTTAGTGTTTGGTTATTCTTATATTTTACACAGATGAACAGATACATGTGTATTTTCCTTCAGCCTCTTATTACATATTAGGTTGCATACTAATTACTTTGTTCATTTAACAGTATATGCTGGTGATCATTGCAAATTAGTTATTAAATGTCATATTTTTTTAACTGCACAGTACTGCACTCTGTCCTAGTCCCATAAATTTATTTAGTCTAAATGTACATTAAAGAGTTTTCAGTATTTCACAATTACACAAATAGTGCCGCATTAAATATAACCTTGCCGTCTTGTGTTTTCTTATGATTGTAGGCTTGTAGTTAGCAT
Source organism: Cryptoprocta ferox (assembly GCA_028646485.1). NCBI lineage: Eukaryota > Metazoa > Chordata > Mammalia > Carnivora > Eupleridae > Cryptoprocta > Cryptoprocta ferox. The sequence goes on along the minus strand of JAQQST010000022.1, from coordinate 64,599 downwards.
AAACTTTTAGTAGTGGAATTACTACCAAATTCATATTCATATCATTGCTAACTTTTTCTCCAGAAATGTTTTGTCAATTTGCATCCCTACTGTCAGTGCAAGAGAATTCTTGTCTCAGTTTGTGAATTTTGTATTCATGAAATTTCCCCTTTCTCTAGCAGATTTTGTCCCTTACAATTTTTGAATTTTTTACAAATCAAAGATTAGTTTTTCTGTGGTTTATACTACTTCCTAATTTGTGTGTTTTCAAAACCTAAGAGACACCATCCTTTTAAGTATTAATTTTCTTTGCTTGTGGTTTTTTTTTTTTTTACATTTGTTTATCTTTGAGAGACAGACAGAGCATGAACAGGGGAGGGGTAGAGAGAGAAACAGACACAGAATCTGAAGCAGGCTCCAGGCTCTGAGCTAGAGGTCAGCACAGAGCCTGATGCGGGGCTTGAACCCACGAACCGTGAGATCATGACCTCAGTCGAAGTCTGACGCTCAACCAACAGCTACCCAGGTGCCCCTGAGTCTCCTTTAATAATTGATATAGCAGCAAACTATATTCCTGAAAATATTAGAAAAAATATAGAAATAGAAAATATTAGGGGGAAAAGTAAGTGGAAAACTTTAAGCTCTCAGGTTTTATTTTCCTCAGTGTTTTCAGTCATGAATGATAGTTGAGATTTGTGAAAGCTCTTTCCCCGCAGCATTTTTAGGCGTAAGATCTTTCCTTCCATGGATTGATTAATATGAAATATAATAAACCTCCTAATACTGAAACATTCACTTTCTAGAATAAATGTGATTTTATATTGGCTTATTTATTTTAGTCATCAGCTTGGTGTGTGTGTGTGTGTGTGTGTGTGTGTGTGTGTGTGTGTGTGTGTGTGTGTGTGTGTGTGTGTGTGTGTGTGTGTGTGTGTGTGTGTGTGTGTGTGTG
>JAQQST010000022.1:39419-63171 GCA_028646485.1 Cryptoprocta ferox | reverse complement strand
TCTTCTTCTTCTTCTTTTCTCTTCTTCTTCTTCTTCTTCTTCTTCTTCTTCTTCTTCTTCTTCTTCTTCTTCTTCTTCTTCTTCTTCTTCTTCTTCTTCTCTTCTTCTTCCTCTTCCTCTTCCTCTTCCTCTTCCTCTTCCTCTTCCTCTCCTTCTTCTCCTTCTCCTCCCTCTCCTCCCTCTCCTCCCTCTCCTCCCTCTCCTCCCTCTCCTCCCTCTCCTCCCTCTCCTTCTTCTCCTTCTTCTTCTTCCTCTCTTCCTCCTTCTCCTCCTCCTCCTCCTCCTTCTCCTCCTCCTCCTCCTCCTCGTTCTTCTTCTTCTTCCTCCTCCTCCTCCTCCTCCTTCTTCTTTCTTCTCCTTCTCCTTCTCCTTCTTCCCCTTCCCCTTCCCCTTCTCCTTCTCCTTCTCCTCCTTCTTCTCCTTCTTTCTTCTCCTTCCTTCTTCTCCTTCTTTCTTCTCCTTCTTTCTTCTCCTTCCTTCTTCTCCTTCCTCCTTCTCCTTCCTCCTTCTCCTTCCTCCTTCTCCTTCCTCCTTCCTCCTTCTTCTCCTTCTTCTCCTTCTCCTTCTCCTTCTCCTTCTTTCTTCTCCTTCCTCCTTCTCCTTCCTCCTTCTCCTTCCTCCTTCTCCTTCCTCCTTCTCCTTCCTCCTTCTCCTTCCTCCTTCTTCCTTCCTCCTTCTCCTTCCTCCTTCTCCTTCCTCCTTCTCCTTCCTCCTTCTCCTTCCTCCTTCTCCTTCCTCCTTCTCCTTCCTCCTTCTCCTTCCTCCTTCTCCTTCTCCTTCTCCTTCTCCTTCTTCTTCCTTCTTCCTTCTTCTTCTTCCAGAATTCCTATGATATGGATATTATTTCATTTCCTAGAATCACTTAGTTCTCTATTCTCTCATGATCTAGTAATTTCTTTTCTCTCCTTTTTTCAGCTTTATCATTTTCCATAACTTAATCTCCTATTTCACCTATTCTCTCCTCTGCTTCTTCCATCTTTGCTGTCAGATCAGTTTATGCACATCTCATTTACAGTGTTTCTTAATGCATTGTAAGTATTTCTTAGGTCTTTGATCTCTGCAGCAAGAGAGTCTCTGCTATCTGCTGTGTTTTTTGTTTTTAACTGCAGCTATTCATCTTATGACTATTATTCTAAATTCTTGTTCAGATATATTGTTTATATCTGTTTGATCAATCTCTGGCTGTCATTTCTTCCTGGAATTTCTTTTGAGAATTTTTTCATTTCATCATTTTGGCTAGTTTTCTGTCTTTTACATGCTTTAATAACTTGTAATGTGTCCTGAACCTGCTAGTACTACCATATTAAAAAGGGGCATAGATTGCCCAGGACTTGATACTTCAGGAAATGTTTTCAGAGTGTGTTGCATGCACTCTGTTGTTATGTATTTGGCTTCTGGTCAGTCCTCTTCCTCCTTACTTGTAGTGGAGAGTTTGGACCTTCCATCAGGTGTGCTTTGAATTGTTCATTGAAGTAACACTGGAAAAAATGAAGATGGTAGAGGGAGTTCGTAGAAGCCTTATCCCCTACAAAGAGAGAAATAATGGGTGGAAAAAAAGAACAGGCAGAGAATCAAAGAAAGCAAAGACATAATCCGCGAGACAGAGAGGAAAATAAGAACGAGATGCAGAAAAGGCATAAAAAGAATAGAGTAAAAATGCCTGATTAAGCAGCAAATGAACAGAGAAAGAGCAAGAAGAAAAAGAAAAAAATTACGTGTGTGCGCGCGAGCGCGCACGCGCGTAAAATAAGAATTGACCAAAAATCAAATCAGAAAGTGAAAAATCAAAAGACAATTGTCAGTTGGTACCTGGGACCGGTGGCCGTGCAGGTCTGGAACAGAGGACGTCTGATTTGGTCAGTGTCAGTCCCACTTCAGTAAATAAGCAATTGTCAGGTACAGAAGGGCGGGGTTTAGTGTAAGCATGTCCCACCTCCACTGGTGGCCACTGTTCTTTTCCCTGAAGCATCATTGTGTTGGTGATGGGGACAAAAATGGCAAACCCCACTCTCTCCTCCCAAGTGGGTGACCCAGATCAGGCTGTTCAGACAGCCGTCACAGAGTAGAACGAGTGGCAAGTTTGTCCTGTTTCACAGTCTTAGGTGCTCAGCTGGCATTCAAAACCTGATGTCTTAAAGGATCCTGCTGAGTGCAAACCTGGTTCTGAAATAGTGCCACTCTGCCCAGCTGACAACGGGTCCCTGGGTGGGGCCTGCAGGGTCTTTTGTCCTTGAGGCAGAGGGAGGAGGCAATATACCCTCTTCCCCTTCTTCTGACAGTACTCTTCTCTCCCAGTGTGCCCCTGAGATCGCTACCATGCCCAGGGGCATCTCCCTCCACCCCAGGCTCTCCCATGCCAGCTCAGTTCTGAGAATGTCACACAAGCCTGAAAACTCCAATCTTCACTTCTAAGGCTGTTTTCAAAATAGAAACTGGCTTTCTTTGTATTATTTGTTCTCCAGTCCATGCTTCAGACAGGTTTTTTCTCTTGACCGAATACAGCCCCACACTTCCACAGCATCTCTTCTCTTTCTTTTGTCTCTCCACAGAAAGATTCCCCTCTCCTCTGAGCTTACACTGCCCAGTTTATCTCTCCTAGTTTGCAGACATGCACCTTTGTCCCACCAAGCGTCTCTTTCCACCTGAGTGTTCCAAGTGTTCTGACTTTGATAGTACTACTGCATTTGAGAGAGGAGGGAAATTCCAATCCCCCTACTTCTCTGCCATCTTGACTCCCAAGGAGAGAGAGAATCATAAACAGGCTTCACAATCAGCATAGAGCCCAATGTGGGGCTGGATCTCACAACTCTGGGATCATGACCTTAGCTGAAATCAAGAGTCAGACAGTTAACTGGCTGAGCCACCCAGGCACCCCTTTTCAACAAATAGTACTGGGAAAACTGGACATCCATTTGCAAAAGAATGAAATAGGACCCCTATCTTACACAAAAATTAACTCAAATGTGTAAAGATTTGAAAATTAGACCTGAAATGTTAAACTCTTGACTGAAAATGCACTGTTGGTGATATTTTTTGGGATTTGATAGCAAAGTAACATCAACAAAAGCAAAAATAATCAGTAGGAACTTCAGCCACGGGTAGGAAACAATCAAAATGAAAAGGCAATGTACTAAATGGGAGAAAATATTTGCAAATTATCTATCTCAAAAGAAAAATATATAAAGAATTCATACAACTCAATAGAAAAAAAAAACCTGATTTAAAAATGGGCAAGGATCTGAATAGACATTTTTCCAAAGAAGTCATTGTCACTTATTATCAGGTAAATCCATATTAAAACCACAATGAGATACTACTTAACAACACTTGTTAGAGTATCTATTATCAAACAGACAAAACATTCTGGTGAGGAAGTGGATAAAAAGGAGCTCTTGTACACTGATGGATATAAAGTAGTGCAGACAATAGGGAAAACAATGGAGGTTCTCAAAAAGTTAAAAATAGAACTACTACATCATCCAGTAACTTTGCTGCTGGCATTCAAAGAAAATGAAATCATTCTCTTAAAAAGACCCATGTCCGTGCACCTGGGTGGCTCAGTCAGTTAAGTGGCCGACTTCGGCTCAGGTCATGATCTCGCGGTTCATGAGTTTGAGCCCTGTGTTGGGCTCTGTACTAACAGCTCAGAGACTGGAGCCTGCTTCAGATTCTGTGTGTCCCTCTCTCTCTGCCCTTCCCCTGCTCACGCTCTCTCTCAAATAAATAAACATTAAAAAAAAAAAGACCCATGTACATTACAACTAGAATAGCCAAGACATGGAAACAAGTGTCCATTTAGAGAAGAATAAAGAAAGTGTGTGGGCACCAACGTGGCTCAGCTGGTTATATATTTGACTCTTGATTTCAGCCCAGGTCATGGTCTCATGGTTTGTGAGTTTAAGCCCCATGTTGGGCTTGGGATTGTCTCTCTCTCTCTCTGCCCCACATCCCACTCACTCTTTCTCAAAAGTAAACACTTGAAAAAAGAAAATATGAATATATATAATGGAATATTACTGAGCCATAAGAAAGAATGAAGCTCTGCCATTTTTATAATGTGTATTGACATTGAAAGTGTTATGATTAATGAAATAAGCAGAGAAACATGAAGACTGTGATCTCACTTATATGTGGAGCCTAAAACAAAGTGACACTTTGTGATACATGAAACAGATTGGTGGATGTTGGACAAAGGGTCTGGGGTTGAGTAAAATGGGTGGAGATGAACAGAAGTTACATAGTTCCAGTTATAAAATAAATTAAAATAATTAAGTCCTGGAGATAGAATATATCGCATAGTGACTATATTTAATAATATTCTATTGTATATTTGAAAGTTGGTGACAGTAGAAATTGCCACTATTATGGATGTGAACTAGACATGTGATTTCTTGGTAACATATACAAATATTGAGTCATTATGTTGTACACTTGAAACTAATATATGTCACCTATCAATTGTTTTTTTAATAAAAATTTTAGGGGCACCTGGGTGGCTCTGTTTGTTAAGCATCCAACTCTTGATTTCCACTGAAGTCATGATCTCACAGTCCTGAGATGGGCCCTGTGTCAGGCTCCACACTAAGCATGGAGCATGGTCAAGATTCTGTCCTTCTCTGTCCAACACATTTGTACCTCTCTCTCTCTCTCTCTCTCTCTCTCTTTAAAAAATGTTTAAGTAAAAAATTAAAAAGTGTCAAAAATAACTATAATGTATGTGATATCAAATATATAAATATAATCTAAAATGTGAGGCAGAAGAATTTATGTACTTTGAGCCTAGTTATCAGCACAAAACAGGATGTTATAATGAAGATATTTTATGAGCACTATGGTATACCAAAAAATAAAACCTATATTAGATACACCAATGATTAAGTGAAAATAATATAGTATTATCCCAAATGACAACAACTCATGAAGGAAAATAACAAGAAAAAAAGGAAAGCAACACAGGATCTTCAAAAGAGCCAGAAATAATAAAATATCAACAAGAATTCCTTATTTACCAATGATTACTTTAACCCAAAGTGATTAAATTCTGTAGTCTTTAAAGATTGATATTCTGGAGGGAATAGTAAGATCTTAAAATATGCCACCTGCAAGAGACCCACTTCCACTTTAAGGACAAAGAAAGGTTGAAAGTAAAGGGAAGGGAAAAAGATACTCCAAGCAAATTTAGCCAAAAGGGAGCTGGAATGTCTATTATATCAGTAGATTTTATGTTTAAGTGATCACAACAATAATGGAGAGGGATTAATTCATCAAAAAAAAAAAACATGTATATAGAGATGCCTGGGTGGCTTAGTCGGTTAAGTTTCTAACTTGATTTCAGCTCAGGTCTTGATCTCACAGTTTGTGAAACAGAGCCCCACATTAGGCTCTGCGCTAACAGCATGGAACTTTCTTGGAATTCTCTGTTTCTACCATTCCTGAGCTCTTGCTCTCTCCTCTTTCTCTCTCAAAATAAATAACAAAACCTAAAAAAATTGTAAATAGTCACCTAACATCAGAGAATCTAAATATATAAAGGAAATACTAATCAAACTGAAAGGAAAAATAAACTAATAAAGTAATACTAGTTGACTTTAATATCACACTAAACAATAGATAAATCACCCAGACAGAAAACCAGTAAGTAAACATTGCATTAATATTAACTTGGAAGTTAGGTCTGATAATAGATACATAACAGATGACAGACATAACACAAACTATTCTCACGTGCAGCAAGAAAAGAGTGACCGAAAGAAACAGTGCCTATCTGAAGACATAATGGTCAGAATTCCCACAAACTGAGGAATGAAATAAGTTCAAAAAGTTCAATAAACCCTTCACTACAATACTTTCAAACCCCGAGAATGAGATACATTATCAGATTGTCAAAAGGAACAGAAAAAGAGAATCTTGAAAGTAGAAAGAGAAAAGTTACTTGTTACATATAAAAGATCCTCTCTAACATTATTATCTGATTTCTCAGCAGAAATTTTGGAAGCCAGTTAATATGTTAAAACTACTAATAGCAAAAAAGAAAAAAGAAAAAAAAACACCCAACTGGATTATATCTTGTATGAAAGCCCTTCATATATAAGAAGAAATTAAAACTTACCCAGATGCAGAAAAATGAGTTTATCACCACTAGAAATTCCCTAACACAAAAAATGCTAAAAGAGTATTTCATGTTGAAACAAAATATTAGCAAAATAAAGCCATATTGAAATCATAAAGCACTCTAGTGAAGATAAACACATGGACAAATATGGAATCCTTTTGTATTGATGTGTTAGTTATGCTGAATTTTGGCATAGAATTTAAAAGTCAAAAGCATAGAAGTAACTATATAAATGTTAATGGATATAAAATATAAAAAGATTTCATTTGTGGTATCAATAATAATCACTGGGGGAAAGGTAAGTATACAGATGTAAAGGAGTAGAGAGAGCTTTTGCATAATAAAGTTAATATGTTCTCTTGTGGTAGCATCCCCTCCCTGAGGAGAGGGAAAAAGGGAATATCTCAAGGCAACCTTGCTATTCATGTATAGAACAACATCCCTCAGGACCTTGTAACATGAGACTACTTAATCAGACTGCGTGTTTGTATGTTACCATGTATGGGAGACAAAGAAGTAAAAAATATATTAAAAACCATACCACGTGGTATTCAGGGCTCAGTTTTTTGGGTACGAACCCAACTAAGTAATGCTGGCTGGAATAAAATTGCTTCCTGGAAAGAAAAGCCTCAGTGTCACAACTCTCTGTATGAGAATCCTGCTACACTCTGTTTAAAAGAAATTGGTACATATTACATTTATGATGTCTTATGTAATCTTCATAGTAGCCACAAACAAAATACTTATAAGATAATGAAAGAAGAGGTGCCTGACTCATTCGGTTGCTTAAGCATCTGACTTCAGTTCAGGTCTCGATTTCACAGTTATTGAGTTTATAAATCTCTTTATGAAAAATAAATAAACATTTTAAAAAGATAATGAAAGGAGATTGAATCAAAGCTGTAACTACAAACACACACACTAAAGCTCAAAGGAAGGCAGAACAAGAGGAAAAGAGAGACCATATAGCTAGAAACCATAGGAAAAATTTTCGTAATCACGTTAGTAAATCCTTTCCTATCATAAATCCTTAAATGTAAATTTTTTTAAAAAAATTCTTATCACTTATTTATTTTTGAGAGACAGGGAGAGACAGATCATGACCAGGGGAGGGGCAGAGAGAGAGGGACACACAGAATCGGAAGCAGGCTCCAGACTGAGCTGTCAGCACAGAGCACAATGCAGGGCTCGAACCCACAAATCGCGAGATCGTGACCTGAGCCGAAGTTGGACACTCAACGACTGAGCCACCCAAGAGCCCCAGATGTAAATGGTTTAAACTTTTCAGTTAGATAACATGTAATAGCTGAATGGATAAGAAACAGGATCTAATGATTTACTGTCTACAACAAGCTCATTTCACATCTAAGGACACATATGGGCCAGACAGAATGTGTAATTAAAAATTTTTAAAAAGAAACTTCTAACAAGAAAAGCTCAGGACCAGGTGGTTTCACTGGGAATTTTACCAAATATTTAAAGAATTAACATCAAACCTCAAACTGTTGGGGGACCTGGCTCAGGTGCCATTAAGTGTCTGACTGTGCTCAGGTCATGGTCTCACCATCCTTGAGTTTGAGCCCCACATTGGGCTCTGTGCTGACAGCTTGAAGCCTGGAACCTGCTTTGAATTTTGTGTTTCCCTGTCTCTCTGCCCCTCCCTGCTTGTGCTCTGTCTCAGTCTCTCTCTTTCTCTCTCTCTGTGTCTCTCTCAAAAATAAATATACATTTAAAAAATGTTTTTAAGTCTCACACTGTTCTTGGGGTACCGCACTGGCTCAGTCAGTAGAACATTAACTCTTGATCTTGGGGTTGTGACTTTGAGACCCATGTTGGGTGTAGAGATTACTTAGAAATAAAATATTAAGGGGGAAAAAAAACCCAAAAAACTTACACTGTTTCCAAAAGGTTAAGTGTAGGGAATATGCTGAAACTCAATTTTGTTTTACTTTTTAAATGAGCTCTACATCCAACCTGGGGCTTAAACTCAGGAACCTAAGATTGAAACATTGCTCCATCCACTGAGCCAGCCAGGTGTCCCTGAAACTGCTTACAAGGCCTAAATTACCATTGCTAAAGCCACACAAAATAACAAGAAAAGAAAACTAGAGTCTACTATCTCTGACCAATGATGATGAAAAACTCCTCTGTAAAATACCAGTAAACCAAACTTAACAGCACATTAAAAGAGTTACACCTAATGACCAAGTGGGATTTGTCTCTGGGATGTAAGAATATGCAATATAGGAAACCAAGAAAAGTAATAGACCACATTATTAAAATGAAGGACAAAGGTCACAATTATCTCAACAGGTTCAGATTTTGATTTGACAAAATTCAACACATTGCCACCACTGAAAAACACTCTTAACAAACTAGGAATAGAAGAATACTACCTAAGCATAAAAAAGACCATATATTGAAAGCCCTCAGCTAACATCATATTCAAAAGCGAAGAGCTTAAAGCTTTAACCCTAAAATCAGATACAAAACAAGGGTACCTATTTAGTCCACATCTAGTCAATATAGTACTGGAAGTCCTAGCCAGAGCAAATTGGAATAATAATAATAATAATAATAATAATAATAATAATAATAATAATATAATAATAATAGGCATCCAAATATGAAAGGAAGAAATAAAATTGTTTCTGTTTGGAGAAGACATGCTACATGTAGAAAATTCAAAAGTTTCCTGTTAGAATTAATGAATTTAGCCATGTTGCAGCATGCAAAATCAATACACAAAAATCAATTGCACTTCTATACACTAAAAATAAAATATCTGAAAAGGAATTAAGAAAATAATTTCATTAAGAATATCATCAAACACTTGAAACTAAGTAAGACTGTGTGTGACTCTCCTGGAATTAAATTAAAAATTCAAGAGATACTTGGCTGACTCATTAGGAAGAGATTGAGACTTGGGGTAGTTACTTCAAGCCCCAGGTTGGGTAGAGAGATTACTTCATTAAATAAATATTTTTAAAAATTAAAAACTCAATAGGGGTACCTGGATGGCTCAGTCGGTTAAGTGACCGACTTTGGCTCAGTCAAAGCCAAACCATGATATCACATTTTCGTGGATTCGAGCCCCCCATCAGGTTCTGTGATGACAGCTCAGAGCCCGGAGCCTGCTTTGGATTCTGTGTCTCCCTCTCTCTCTGCACCTCCCCACCTCAAGCTCTGTCTCTCTCTGTCCAAACATAAATAAACATTTTTTAAAAATTAAAAAAATTAAAAACTCAGTAAAAAACAAAAACATACAAAACAAACACTAGAGCATCAAAAAGAAAAAAAACTTCACTAACAACACAAAATATGTGTACACTGAAAACTACAAAACCATTGGTGAAAAAATTGAAAATGGCATTTTGAGTTTATGAATTGGAAGACATTATTTTTTTTATGTTTTATTTTATATTTGGGAGAGAGACAGACACACAGCATGGATAAGGGAGGGGCAGAGAGGTGAAGAGTGAATCTAAAGCAAGTTCCAGCCTCTGAGCTGACAGCACAGAACCCCAACATGGGGCTCAAACTCACAAGTAGTGAAATCATAACCTGCTTAACCAACTGAGTTACCCAGGCACCTAAGAAGAATTATTAAAATGTCAGTACCGCTCAAAGCTACATATAATAAATTCAATGTAGTTCCTATCTAGATTCCAATAGAATATTTTGCAGAAATAGAAAAAAATTAATTTATAGATTCAAGAGATACTAAGTAAAAAAGAAACTTTAAAAGGAGAGCAAAATTGGAAGTCTTGCACTTTCAATTCAAATCATTTTCAAATCATATTACAAATAATATTACAAAAGAAAACTGTGTTAGTAGTATAAAGACAGACATGTAAACAGACCATTGGAACAGAATTGACATTCCAGAAATCAACACTCATATATATGGTTAAATCATTCCTTTTAAGTAAATTCTACATCCCAGCAGGAAATAATAAGTCCTCTGCTCTGGTGACTGAGCTAGTCAGTCACCCTTATGATCAAAAGATCTTGGTAAGTATATCAACACTGCATTATGAGAAAAGACACTTTCTTTGATAAACTGTGTTGGGAAACTACTTAAACAATCCAAAGGATCAATTTGGACTTTAACTGTGTACCACATATAAAACTAACTCAAAATGGACTAAAACCCTATACATAAGGAAAAATCAGAGCTCTCATATATTGCTAGTAGAAATTTAAATCGTTCAGCGCTGTGAGAGTTTGGTTGTTGCTCAAAAAGTTAAACATACAATTACCATATGAGCCAGCACTTATTCTTCACAGTTACATACACTAAAGAATTGAAAAAAATACTCAAGTAGATTTATGTTTACTAGCACTCTTCGCAATAGCCAAAATGTGGAAACAATCAAAATCTATTAATAGGTGAATGGATTAAAACATGAAGGTATATATTAAAATATTGTTCCACCATGAAAATGAATTGTATTGATAGATATATTGTGGAAGAACCCAAATTAGGTAAATTCATGAAAACAATTCAATTTGGTGATGGCAAACTAGGAAGAAACTACTTAGTGGGTATAGAGTTTCCTTTGTAAGATGACAATGTTTTGGAACTATATAGTGATGGTGATTGCACGACTGTGTAAATATCACTAAATACCACTGCATTGTTCACTTTACAATGGTTAATTTTGGGGTGCTGGGATGGCTCAGTCAGTACAGTATGCGACTCTTAATCTCACGGTCATGAGTTCAAGCCCGACGCTGGGTGTAGAGCTTAGTTAAAAAAATAAATAACACAAGGGGCACTTGGGTCACTCAGTGGGCTAAGCCTCTGCTTAAGAATCTGGCTCAGATCATGATCCCAGGGTTGTGGGATGAAACTTGGTGATGGACTCCATGCTTACGATCTTCTCTCTTTCTGCCCTTCTGCCCTCTCTCCCTCTGCCCCTCCCACACCACACCCTCCTCACTCTCAAAAATAAAAATTAAACAAAGTAACAAAAATAAAGTATAAATAAACAAAACAAGTAAAGAAAGTGGTTAATTTGTGTTACTGAATTTTACCTACAATACTATGTTTTGAAGTCTTTCTTTAATATCTCCCATATTTGAATCCCTTCAGAGGCACTTTGTATTGATTGTTTTTTTTACCTTTTATGGGTCAAATATTTCATTTATTTGCATGGACCATAATTTGTCTTGAAAACCAGACATTTAAAAATATTTAAAATATTTTATTGACATATAAATTATATATCAAGAATTCATTCTTTAAACTTATGTATTTAAGTGTTTTTCACTATATTCACAAGTTGCAAAACATCATCACTATCTAATTAAGTGTACGATCATTATTACAAAAGTAAAACCCATATCCACTAGCCGTCACGATATAATCCTGCCCCTCTCCAGCCCAGTAACCACTAATTTACTTTCTTTCTATATGGTCTTGTCTTTTTAAATATTTCATATAAATAGAATCACATATCATGGGGGCTTGCATACTTGACTTCTTTCACCTCTTTAAGTTACCTGAGCACGTCCATTCATGCTGTAGCATGTACCATATTTCACTGCTTTTAATGGCTCCATAGTATTCAATTATATAGATGTACTGTATTTGTGCATTCATTCTTCAGTTGATGGACATTTGTATATTTTTGACTTTGGACTATAGTGAATAATGTTGTTTTGTGTGGACATACAATTTCAATACTCTTGGCTACATGCCTAGGAGGTGAATTGCTGGGTCATATGTTAACTGTATGCTTTTGAGGAAGCATAGTATTTTGAGGAACCATCCATCTACTTTCCATGCTGGGTTCAGCATTACACAATACTCCTAACGATATCAGGGTTTCTATTTCTACAATTCCTTACCAATCACTGTTACTGTTCATGTTATTTTTTTATTATATCTATGTATTTATTCCATGTGAAGTGGAATCATGTTGTGGTTTTGACTTGCATTTCTCTAATGCAAGTCATTAGAGCATTTCTCTAATGCAAGTCATATTGAGCATCTCCCATGTGCTTTTCTTGTCACTTATTTTTTTGAGTAAATGTCTATTCAAATTCTTTGCTCATATTAAAGGGTAAAAATTGGGTTATTTCTCTTTTTATTGTTATTTTTATTGTATATATTATATTTAAATTTTAGTGTTTGTATAGTGTAGTATTGATTTCAGTAGTAGAATTCAGTGATTCATCACTTACATGCAACACCCAGTGTCCATCCCAACAAGTATCTAATACCCCTTACCCATCTAGATCATCCCCTACTCACCTCCTTCCATCAGTTCATAGTCTGTCCTATCATTGAGAGTCTCTGGTGGATTGTTTCCTTCTCTCTTTTTTACCACCATCCTTCCTATATGTTCATCTGTTTTGTTTCTTAACTTCCAGTATTTTACTTTCTCTGACTAATTTATTTTCCTTAGCATAATACATTCTATCTCCATCTACATCATTGCAAATGGCAAGACTTCATTCTTTTTTGTGGCTGGGTAATATTCTGTTGTGTGTGTATATAATATTTCATCTTCTTTATCCATTTATCAGTCAATGGACATTTAGGCTCTCCCCACTGTTCAGCTATTTTTTTGTTAAGGTTTTAGTATCCTTTATTCTCTTTTTTGAAGTTTTTTTTCAAAGTAAGTCTGGTGTGGGGCTTGCCACTCATGACCCGATGATTAAGAGTTATATGTTGACTGATTGAGTTAACCAGGTCCCCTATATATTCTTAGTTCTTGACGCTAGTCAGATATGTAATTTGCAAATACTTGTTGCTATGCTAAAGGTAGTCTTCTTGCTTTCTTAAACTGTGCTTTGACATGCTAATTTTGATTTTCTAATTTTGATAAAAGTCAGTATAAGGATATTGTCTTTGCTTGTGTTTTGTTGTCATCTTAAGGAATACAATTCCTAAATTACTATATATTTATAGAATAAATATAGCTATTAAAAGTATTTATTGTACATCAACAGATTACCTAAATAATCAATGAATTATCACAGGTTTTTTCTCAGTAATATTACCTATAATTTATAAGTTGTTGTAGCTCTATTCTATATCTTCTTTATCTCAAGACTCAATTTAGGGTCAGTCTGTATGTTAGTCTCATTGCAACAAGAATAAAACAAAAAACAATTGAGTAGCTCTTAAAGTTTCTTGTATGATGTGGGATATATTATAACTGTTTGTATTCCATTGGCCAATGCAAAGCATTAACCAAACTTGACTTTATGTGACAGAAGTGTACTGCTCCTATAGGATGGGCCACCAGGGAATGAGGAGGCAATTTTGAACTATAATAAGATCTACAAGTTTGAAGTTATAAAGAAATACAGTAAATACGTAGTATAATGACAAGCAAGTTAGAGTCTACAAAGAAATTTACTATCGTAGTGGAAAATGCTGTTTCTCTACCAAAATCAGATCTTCCCTTCCTCCTGGGCACAAAATTTAAATAGAACCATAAGACTAAGTTTTAGACAATGAGATGTGAGCCAAGGGATGTACTTGGTCTTAACATTAAAAAAAAAAAAAAAAAAACCCTCTCAGGAATGTCTGGAGACTTGGTTAAGCATCTGACTTCGGCTCAAGTCATGTTCTTCCTGGTCCCAAATTTGAGGCCTGCGTGGTGTACGTGTTGACAGCTCAAAGTCTGGAGCCTCTTTCAGATTCTGTGTCTCCCTCTCTCTCTCTGTCCCTCCCCCCTCGTACTTTGTTTCTATCTCTCAAAAATATATAAACATTAAAAAAAAAACTAAAGAAAAAAGCCCCTCTCTTATGTTGATGAATACATATAAGACAAAGACATGCATTTTGTGACTTTAAATTTAAAATGTTATTAGACATGGGACACATGGGTGGCTCAGCTGGTTGGGCATCCGAGTCTTGATATTGGGTCAGGTCATGATCTCATGGTTTCTTTGTGGGTTTGGACCCCGCATCCAGCTCTCGACTGACATTGCAACACCTGCTTGGGATACTTGCTCTCTCTCTCTCTCTCTGAATAAATAAAAATAAAATAATTTAAATAAAAAGTATTAGACATTAAGATTATTCTTTTTTTCTAGTGTACAGTTCTTTGAATTTAACATAAACTTACATACCCATGATATAATCAGGATACAGAACAGTTTCGTCACTACCAAACTTCATAGTGTTTCCCCTAACCCATGACATCTACTCATTCTCAACTACTATGGCTTTGTCTTTTTGAGAATGTTATATAAATGGAATGTATTTATACATTGCACATAACCTTTTGAGACTGGTTTCTTTCAATTACCTTTCAAGGCTTTGAAATCTATCAAGTGGTTATACACCACAGTAGCTTTTTTCTTTTTAATGTTGAATAGTATGATTTCAATGTACAACAACAATATCTATGGTATGATTCACTACAGATTGTTTTTCCATGCACTTTTTTATTTTTTATTTTTAATGTTTATTTATCTTTGAGAGAAAGAGACAGAATGCAAGTGGGAGAGGGGCAGACAGAGAGGGAGATGCAGAATCCAAACCAGGCTCCAGGCTCTGAGCTGTCAGCACATAGTCTAACATGGGGCTTGAACTCACAGATCGCTAGATCATGACTCAAGCCAAAGTCAGATGCTTAACAGACTAAGCCACGTAGGCGCCCCTCCATTCACTCTTAAAGGGCATTTGTATTGATCTAACATTTGGCATTTGGGACTGGAGCTGCTATAAACATTCCTTCTTGTGTGTGAACATACAATTTCATTTCTTTAAGGTGACTACCCAAGTATAAAATTTTCATCTCTTAAGATATGTGTATAGGTAACGTATAAGAAACTTCAATTATGATGTTCATAATAGACAGATTTTTTTATTCCCACTGGTAATTTATGAGAATTCCATTTTTTCTGCAGTCTTAACAGCATTTGATGTTGTTACTTTTGTTTTGTTTTGTTTTCCAGTCTTTCTACAAATGTATTCAGTGGTCAGGGCTAGTGCTAGTGTTAAGTGAAGTAAGATGATTAGGGCAAAAGATTTAAGGAGGTACTCAATGTAAAGAATAATTAGCATATCAGGCATTAGAGAGTGCTTTCTAGAAGTTTATAGTTTCCTTCTTTGCTTAATGAAGTCTTCATTTAGTCCCAAATTTGCTAGTGATATCTTTAAAAACATTGTTTTGATAGAGAGTGACATCAGGGGAAGGAAAGAGAGAGAACCCCAAGCAGGATCCACAATATCAGAGCAGAGCCTGATGTGGGACTTAAACTCACAGATCCTGAGATTATGACCTCAACCAAAATCAAGAGTCAGACACATAACAGAATGAACTAAACTACTGCCCCATTAATGGTATATCAATAGAGTTTTAATATTTTCCTAATGATTGTTGAAAATATTATGTGTTTTTTTTGCCATCTTAAAATCACCTTTTGTTGAATATCTGTTTTGGTAGGATTGTGTTTAAACATTCTTTATATATCCTGGATACAATCCTTCATCAATGTATGCAGTTTGTAAGTAACTTATTCCTAGTCTTTTAACTTATCTTTTCATTCATGAATAGTGTCTTTGGCAGGGCACATGAGTGGTTTCAACTCTTGATTTCAGCTCAGGTCATGATCCCCAGGATTGTGGGACTGAGCCCCTCTTCAAGCTCTGCACTGAGCGTGAAGTCTGCTTAATATTCTCTCTCTCCCTCTGTCCATCTCCAGTCATGCTCTCTCTCTCTTTCTTTCTGAAAACAAAATAAAATTAAAAATTAAAATAAAAATCTTTTGCATAGCAGTTTTTTTGCTGAAGTCTAATTTATCAAATTTTTTCCCTTTTATGTGTTGTATCTAAGATCCTGGGTCACAAATATTTTCTCATGTGTATTCTTGTAAAAGTTACATAGATCTTTGATCCATTTGGGGCTTTATTGTACAAAGTGTCAAGTTTAGTCCGACTCATTCTTTTGCCTTTGGGTGTTCAATTGTTCTGAGATCATTTGCTGAAAACACTGTCCTCTCTCACTGAAATGCTTTTAATCTTTGTTAAAAATCAATTGGCCCGGGGTGCCTGATGACTCAGATGGTTGAGTATCAGACTAGATTTTAGCTCAGCTCACAGATCCATGAGTTTGGTAACGTAGAACTACAATATGAGTCAGCGACTTCATTCTTGAATATAGACACTGAAGAATTTAGGACAGATATTCCAAAAAATTATACACAAATGTTTATAGCAGCACTATTTACATTAGCCAAAATGTAGAAACAATCTAAATGCCCGTCATCTGATGAAAGGATAAATAAATTATAGTATATTATAGGTAGTAGTATTCTCACACAGAGTCGTGACACTGAGGCTTTTCTTTCTAGGAAGCAATTTTATTCCAGCCAGCATCACTCAGTTGGGTTTGTACCCAAAGAACAGAGTCCCAAACACCATGTGGTGTGGTTTTTTACATATTTTTTACTTCTTTGTCTTCCATATATGGTAACACACAAACATGCAGTCTGGTTAAAGCGGTCTCATGTTACAGGGTCGTAAGGGATGTTGTCACATACACGAATAGCAAGGAGTGACTAACACAGGAGTTGCAGATTCTTTCTCCCATATGGTCAGCTTGCACGGCGTTGATGCATCAGGAATGCACTCTCACTTACAAGATGCTGGCTTCACTCTGCTGTGGTTAATCCGGAGACCCACTTTGGCTACCTTTTGCTGCAGTAGGGGGTGGACAAAATGACAGCGAATGGGCCCCTCCAGAGGGATGTTAGGGGTTGGACATTTCATTCCTTTATCCATATCACATCTTTGGGTTTAAAGAGGTGAGCGTCTGTAGTCAGATTTACAGGTAATTGTTCTCTGACCCAGTGGTGAAAGGTGATTAGGGTAAAGCCAAGGGCCTGCGTCTGTTGTTTTAAGTTTAGATTGTCTATCTCATTTAGATTTCCCTTTTATGCCCCTGATAATGGTGGGGAACGGGTGCCTAAAAAGGATTTCATAAGGGGAGAACACCATCTACCTCTTTAACCTCCCACTTCAGCTGCAGTCAGCCTCCCTGGAGGTCTCTTATCTCTCCCTCTCTAATATTACCCCCTTCCCTATTTATTTTTCCCCTGGAATAGGGCCTGAAACTGCTGTTGGGGAACAGGGATGATGACCATTCTGGCTTCTTCAAGTTGATAGGGGACGGTGTAGGGGTACAGCAGTTAGAGTCTACCCAAGGGTTAGTTGAGTGGCCCACAGTAGGTTTTCCAGGAAGGCTGGCAGGCATGAGGCGGCATAAACATTAGCAGACACACAGAGAAAAACACAAAGTAAAGATTGTTCTGACCGGCAAGATGACATCTTAAGATCATCTCTACAGTTTTCAAACCTATCAGACAATCTAGGAGAGACCCTAACTTTGTAAACAACATATGTCAGGGAATCTCTCATCACCCAGATGATGGAGAAGCAGGAGCAGTAAGTAATCAATGGTGGCTCTATTTCCAAGAGTTTGGCCCTAACTTGATTAAATAAAAAATTAAAGCATCTAATGCTTGTGAAGTGTTATTTAGAGTTTTGCTGAGTAATAAGCATTATTTTGATGTGTAAAACTTTTTCAAGAGCCAGAAGTTCTACTAGAGAAAGAGTCAAGGCAGCCATTTACCATTATTAATTTGTAATTTTTAGGTAAGCCAAACCTGAGTATTATTTTATAAAGTAGAATTTTTATTGCTTGTTGTGTCTTTTCTGTCTTGTAGGAGAAGGCCCCTACCCAATTAGTAAAAGTATTAACCCATACAAACAGATGATGACATTTTTTTTTTTTTTTACCTTGGCAACTGAAGGAGACCTCATCGTTAGTCTTTTCCTGGATAGTCTTCAGTTCCTTGATTGTCTGGGAGAGCAAGTTTGTGGTTGAAAGGATTGTTTTTAAGACATTCTTTACAGCCTGATACCACTTGCAGAACTGTCCTTGACAATTTTTTTCCAGCAAACATCCTTTGAGCCATTTGATAAATTTTGTCCCTCCCTAAATGAAAGATCTGATGCTGTGTTTTAATAATCTTTTAGCTCTGTGAGCTTGGTAATAGTAATTGCCCTGCTCTGTTTTAACCATTCCAAGGGGGTGGAGACAGTGTTTAGGAGTCAGATCCCAGTTTATTTATTTGTTTACTTATTTTGGGGAGGGGAGAGTAGGTGAGATTGAGTCTCCTTTATTTCTTTATTTTTTATTTTTTTATGTTTTTTATTTATTTTTGAGAAAGAGAGACAGCATGAGCAGGGGAGGGTCAGAGAGAGAGGGGGAGACACAGAATCTGAAGACAGGCTCCAGGCTCTGAGCTAGCTGTCAGCACACAGCCTTACGCGGGGCTTGAACCCACTAACCACGAGATCATGACCTGAGCCGAACCCAGACGCTCAACCGACTTAGCCACCCAGGTGCCCCTGAATCTCCTTTAATAATTGATATAGCAGCAAACTATTTTCCTGAACCCTGGTATCTATGGCCTACAATACCCAGTACTTTCAAAAGCTCACATAATTGTTTATCTGTCCTGAGTTAGTAGCACCAGAAAGTCTAATTTCGTTATAATGTCCCTTTCTAGCAAGGGAGTAAGACTCTCTGGCATTATCAGGAAAGAATGAGAAAAAATTAGGTTTCCCCATATGGATCCCAGGGGCTAAGAGAAAAATTTAGTGAGAAGTGTTCGAGCGGTGCCCCTAATCGTCATGCTGCGTTTGGATGGTTGGCATGGAGTGGAAAGGAGGACAGGGAAAGTGAGTTCTGGTGTTAAGAAGTCAACCAGTTCTTCTTCTATATTTAGAGATACCCGAGGTTCTGGGTTTCTGATAGACAGTTGGTTTAGGGGAGGCACCGTGTAGAGCCCAGGTCCTGGTTAGTCCCTTCCAGGGACATTGGTTATCTGAGTCCTCACAGATAGAGGTCCCTGAGGGCACTCAGATCTCCAGTGATTGTTTCCATATCAGGGGCATGGCTTATGGAGTTTTTCATTTTGGTTGTCCCCTCTGAGGACGTTCTCATTTTAGTGCTCTGAATGGCCATATAAATGGTACTTGATGCCAGGACCTCAGGAAGTCTTGTCTGACATAGTATGTAAGGCCACAACTAAGGCCTTAGATTTTTTTTTAAAGCTTCCTTTTCTGTTTTGCTTGTAATATACTCAATTGGCAGCTCACAAGACTCCTCCAGGGTCGCTTCAAGGCCAAGAGCCAATTTTTGCATTTTCTCTGAATATCTAGGGCTGATTGAGTGACAAATTTGTCTTTTAAAATTATCTCAGCCTTAGGGGTGTTACAGGAGATTGCCATATATTTAATGAGAGCCTCTCTCAACCTCTCCAGGAAGGTGATCTGGCTCTCATTTTGTGTTTGTAAAATAGTGGCTAATTTAGCATAATTTAAGGGCTAAATCTTAGATTTCCTGAATTTCTTTTCTAATACATCTGTGTTTTAGAGTCTGATTTAATATTAGGAGTCTGATTTAACAAAAGCATGGTATCTTTCCAGATCAACTCAAAAATACATGTAATTTCTGAAAAGCCTTTATTTTTTATCCAATTAGAAATTTTACCTAAATCTCCTTTTATCTGTCTTAAATCTTGTAACGTAAAGTTTTTGTCTTGTTTTGTTTTGTTTTTACCCCTCTGTTTCTTGCTTGTAGGACCTTGGGGGTAGGACTGTAACCAAGCAAGATTTTCTTGGTTGTTGTAGGATGCACTAATTTCATTTTGGCCCAACAGTAACTTGCGTGTTGATCATTGGCCATTGAGGGAGGGAGTGAAAGGGCCAAAGTCTTTTCCCCTGCCTTTTTCAACAATGACCACACAAATATGTTTCAGCCATGTGGGTATTAGTAAAATGGCTCCCATGTATCTTAGTAAAAGCCTTTTATATATTATCCATCTGTCATATGGCAAGGGCATCCATTTCTCTGCTAAACAAGAACAACACAAATGTGGAGGATTTGAAGGGTGGCATCAAGGGTATTACCATCATTTTCCCAGCCTTTGGATCAAAGGAGGAGGAATTTTAATCCTAAACCTGTGTACTTTTAAACTCCACTTATTTTAACCTTAGTCCATCCTGACCATATATAAAATTTCTTTTTATTTATTATTAATTAATTAATTAATTATTTTTTATTTTTGAGAGAAAGAGACAGAGCATGAGTGGGGAAGGGGGCAGAGAGAGAGGGAGACATAGAGTCCAAAGTAGGCTCCAGGCTCTGAGCTGTTAGCACAGAACCCAACGCGGGGCTCTAACTCATGGACCATGAGATCATGACCTGAGCCGAGGTCAGATGCTTTAACTGACTGAGCCATCCAGGCGCCCCTAAAATTTCTTTTTAAAGATTATTCTTCAAAAAACCTTCTCTTACTTTTCTTTCGCATTTTGATTTTTCTCCAAATAACAAATCTCATTTAGAACAAAATCACTTTTTCTTGCCTTTAACACAAATGTATTTTCATTCCTTATATTATTTATATACTTCCCACTTTCCTACATACAGAGTTGCTTTCCTTATTTCCTACAGTCTTAAGTACACTTAGCAGAATTTTAATTGCTAGAAACCTTAGTCTCCAGTGAAAACTAAGTAGTAATCAATTGTGAACTATATGATATATCAGAATTTTTTAGATGGCAAACTTGTGAATCCTTTAAGCACAAAGCATGTTTTTCAACAGTTCCAAATATCCTTAGTTTTTTTGCAACAAGTCAAAAGCACAAACCTACACCTAGTAATTAGTCTTTAGCTTCTTATCTCGTTAGATAGCCAATGAATTCAGTCTCAATTTATCACGCAAGCAAAACTTTACCGTTTTAGGTTACCAAGGACTTTGAAAGCTATCTTAACAATTGCCCATGAAAACTATGAGAGAGACAAAATCACCCATCACTTTAAGTCATCCTTTTATAAACAAATTGGAACAGAGATAACATGAGCTTATTTGACCTTCAGCAAATCTTGGTAGAATACACGTTTGTTTTTGTTTTTGTTTTTGTTTTTGTTTTTGTTTTTGTTTTAAATATTGACAAACCTTGTGGGGTTTTTTGTTTGTTTGATTTTTTTTTAGTTCATGTCTTTTATCAACCCATGTATAATTACTTGTCTTCGGGTTTGTTGAAACAGTAGGTCAGACAACATTTGCCACAATAATGTCTGTCAAAATGGCTAGCCATAAAAACTCTAGCACCACACTCATCCGAAGGGCACTCTCGACGAAGGCGACTGATTCTGCCATTCTCATCCACCTTATAGTATTTCAGGACGGCCAGTTTAACCTTTTTTCTCGTATGCTTATTCTTCTTGGGAGTGGTGTAAGACTTCTTCTTCCTATTCTTAGCACCACCAGGAAGTCTCAACACAAGATGAAGAGTAGGCTCCTTTTGAATGTTGTAGTAAGACAAAGTCATGGATCTTCCAGCAAAGATCAATCTCTGCTGATCAGGAGGAATTCCTTCCTTATGTTGAATCTTGGCCTTCACATTTTCTATTATATCCGAGGGTTCAACCTCAAGAGTGATGGTCTTCCCTGTAGGATTTTTCACGAAAACTGAAAATCTGCATCTTGGCAGCGGTTTCACCACAGATGGTGGATCGGAAAGATAAACATTGTTTACCTCAAACCAACAAACTTAACTTAAACACTGAATATGTTTTACTTGAGTCCACGTAAGACACTTCGTTCCCCATGGCTAATTTTTACCTGGAAAGTTGGTGGGGAAATCTGACTTCGGTGATCTTCGCTCCTCAACATCTAGGGTAGGAGAAGGAGCTGATGTTGCCTGAGGTATTGAGGAGTCAGTAAAGTAGGCCACCCCCTGCAGGTGGTACAGAAAAGGAGTGGGGGAAGAAAGGGCAAAAGAGGAGAGGTGCCAGAAGAAAACAGAGGAAGAGAATTCCCAGCTTTAAATCTTGTCAGGTCAGACAGAGGAGCAGACTTCACGTTTCTTTTGTTTTGTTTTCCACCAGCGGAACTAGGCAGTCCATGTCAGTCCAGAGAAGACAGGGAATTTCCCCAAAACGAAAGGAGTTTTGGCAGCTGCTTTCCTAAAGTCTCTGTTCTGAGGTAGAATAACCAGAGACAGTTGGCTCTAATTATTATAGTCATTGATCCAGAAAAAGAAAGAGAGACATGTTCCCATACACACCTACACAGTGACTCCAACCTGCCGCCCAGCACCCAGTGCCCAGTGTCTTAGAGTTGCAGCTTCCTTCTTCTCCCCTTGTGAAATTACTAGTGCAACTTTGGGAGGTGATCAGCCTCCCCTTCTGCCTATTACAGGCAGGTCTAGCAAAACGAACCCGGGTTCTTACCAGTCTGATGGGCGCTCCCTGAGCTATTTCCTGGGACAAATAGGTTCCGTTATCACACACGGGACCCTCACTGTAGCACATCAGGAGGACTAGTCTTCTGGGATCAAGGGGTCTGGTGGCGCCAGGTGAGCCGCCTCTCCTGGCACCCTGAAGTTTGCATCCCTGGTGGCAAAGGAGTGGAAACACATAGTCTCCGAATCCCAGACAAGCCCCAAACTAATGTAGCAGGATTCTCGCACAGAGAGTTGTGACACCCAGGCTTTTCTTTCCAGGAAGCAACTTTATTCTAGCTGGAATCACTCAGTTGAGTTCGTACCCAAAGAACTGAGCCCTGAACACCACGTGGTGTAGTTTTTTATATATATATTTTTTACTTCTTTGTCTCCCATATATGATAACACACAAAAAACTGAGCCCTGAACCCCACGTGGTGCGGGTTTTTTTTTTAATATATATTTTTTACTTCTTTGTATCTCATATATGGTAACAACACATGCCTGATTAAAGTGGTCTCATGTTACAAGGTCGTGAGGGATGTGGTCACATACATGAATAGCAAGGTTGCTATTGAAATGTTCTTTCTTTCTTTTTTTTTTTTTTTCTTTCCTTAGGGAGGGTATCCTATGACACATACAATGATTCAGCATTTAAGGAATGAAAATTTTTTTATAAATGTTTATTTGTTTTTGAGAAAGAGAGAGAGAAAGATAGGGAAGGAGAGAGAGAGAGAGAGAATGAAAGAGAGAGAGAGAGAGAGAGAGAGAGAGAGAGAGAACTGAGCATTCAGGGCTCATACCTATAAACAGTGAGATTATGACCTGAGCTGAAATCCATTTGGATGCTTAACTATCTGAGATGTGAGTTATTTAGCATTTCCATATAAATGTGAGAATCACCATATGTATATCTATTAAACTTCTGTTGGGGTTGTGATTGGAATGTCATTATATATATCATTGATTTGGGGAGAATTTAATCTTTATTATATCTTTCAGTCTATGTCTCACCATTCATTTAGAATATGTTTCATTGTTTCCATCAATATTTCAAAGTTTTGAGCATTTTGATATCTCATATCTTGTAAAAAATTTTGTGAAAATATTTATTTTCTGACACCATTATAATTGCCACTTTTTAAAGATCTGAGGGTTCTGAGAGGGTGAGGACAAGATGGCGGAAGAGCAGGGAGCTCTGTAATCCGAGCACGCCCGTATGGATTGAACTGAGAAGGACTGAAGGGATAAAACTTGGATTTGCAAGTGGGGGAAAGAAGAAACAGACGCCAGAAAGAAGACAACCTCAAAGATGCCTGAGTGAGTGACTGTGATCTGGGAAATTAGGGGACGGGCGGTCCCGGTGG
>JAQQST010000022.1:0-38919 GCA_028646485.1 Cryptoprocta ferox | reverse complement strand
ACCTCTGTCACTCGCCCTCGGGGCCAAACGCAGCAATTTCAGTGTATTTTGCTTTTAATTTACACAAAGCGCGCATCTGTGATTCTTTCCCCTCGAATACAGTATTGTGGATCCTCTTGATGATATATCTGTAAAATGTGAATAACCGAAGGTATGCGTCTGTATCCGGACTCTTTAGGTCTTGCGAGGACTTTCTCTCATACAAAGCAATACACGGTGCTCTGTCACCTTGCAGCGAAGCACATGTAACCACTGTCCTGTTTGCCTCTTCAACGTCTAGTTAGCAGGGACCCAAAGATTCCGGTGAGTCAGTGTACATATCTTTGTATATAGCTGTGTCGCTGCATACAGCCACAATCTGGTGCTCATGCTTTGCCCGCGGCACTCTTAGGTGGCGGCTGATTCCTGCCCCGTGACCTAGCACAGCTGTGGAATGCAGCTCCGTATAGCAAGATTTCAGTCAGGGGTGTTGCGTGTGGCTTTTATCCTGCAGTCCAGCGTGGAAGATGCGTACCTACTTCATGCTTGACACTTACCGCTTACCTCTCGTCGTGTCGTCCTGCTTGACTTTAACAGAATAAATCGTGTCTTTGAGTGAATGGAGCATGTCTTTGACTTACCTGTGTTCTTTTTTTTAAATCAAACTATTCTCACCATAGGTCCAATTCTTAAGGCCACTGATAAATTGTGGGATTGATTATTTGGATGTGCGTAACTTGATGCCAGCCTAGCTAAAGCTGATCGATTTGCAGTCAGGAAAAAGTCGTGGGGGGGGGGCACAAGTTGTATCAGCGGTGGCCGTGGTTATGCTGTGTAACAAGCAACTGGAAGATCTCGGTGTGCAGTGAAGTATTGCTTTAGCTCATGAATGCGCAGGTCATGATACTCTGCTCCACGTGTCTCTCCTCTTTTCCTGGAACCGGCAGCCTGGCCTGGGGAAGTCCGTGGCGGGTGCACAGGAAAACAAACCCGGACACAAAGGTATTTTTCCACACGTCTGATTATGTCACCCCGCTGACCTTCCATTGCCAAAGCAAGCCCCACCACCCAGCTCAGAGAGGCGGTGGGGTGTGCCCCAGCTCTTCGGTGGGAGGGGCCATGACGGTGACGGTGCATGGCAGAGTGTGAAGAATTCGGGCCGAGGATGCGCCACATCCCCTATAGTGGTGTCTGCTGTTGCAGGGAAGCACTCAAGCGTCCTGGCCCCAGAGGCCAAGTCCCGAGGGCCGGGCCACCTCTGCCGCCCCCTAGCCATATGGCCCTGAGCAAGGTCCTTGGCCTCACTGAGCCTCTGAGTTGTCCTCTGTCACTGGAGAAGGAAGGGCTGGGGAGCTCAGGGGAGCCAATCCCTGGTCTTCCTGTGCTCGGAGGTCGCGCCCGGTCCAGACGAGGCTGCCGAAGTGTTTGCTCTTCTTTTGCTTCATCCCCTCCAGTCCCGGAGGGAAAGGCCTTCCCGGAACGGATCTGCCAGCGCCATGCGGGAGATGGGGATTTCTGCTGCCTGGGACGACGGGAAAGGGTTCTGTTCGGGAGCAGGTTTGTGGGGCCTCAAGGCGAGACGGGAGCAGGGAGAGGCTGTTTAACAAAAATTATTCAAGGGGTGTCTGCGTGGCTCAGTTGGTTAAGTGTCCAACTTCGGCTCAGGTCATGATCTTGCAGTTCGTGAGTTCGAGGCCGCATTGGGCTCTGCACTGACAGTGCAGAGCCTGCTTCAGATCCTCTGCCGCACTCCCACCTCCCGCTCTGCCTCTCCCCTGCTCTATCTCAAAAATAAACATTACAGAAAAAAATTTTTCTGGGGCGCGTGGCTGGCTCAGTCAGTTAAGGGTCTGACGTCGGCTCAGTTCATGATCTCACGGTTTGTGGGTTCGAGCCTCGCGTCAGGCTCTGTGCTGACAGCTCAGAGCCTGGAGCCTGCTTCTGATTCTGCATCTCCCCACCCCCACCCCTGCCCTGCTCATGCTCTGTCCCTCTCTGTCTCTCAAAAACAAGCATTAAAAAAATTTTTTTAAGAAAAATTTAATAAAAATTCAAAATCAGAGTGAATATTTACTGAGAAGGAAAAATTCACAAGTTAGATTTATTGTAAGTGGATCAATACCACACATCTTGTTTTTACTTCTGGCTTCTGCCAGGCAACTTCAGCTTGTCTCGTGTGAGTTCTGGAATGGTGAAGAGATGAAAAAACGGGCAATTCCAATGCAGCCCTAGGTTGCTGCTGTGGTGCTCGGCGGGGCAATTCTGCGATCTGCGTGCTGTGTTCCATGAGCCGCTGATTACAGTGCACAGGGTTTTGTCCCTGAGCACTTGGGTGCCTGCGCTGGTGAACCACACTGGTGACAGTCTGTCCCTGGTTGGGGGCCCATCACACTTGTGCAGGATGAGCTGCGTGGGGTTCCCTGGGGCAGTCTGGGACACGGGGACACCAGACACTCGCTCCATACTCAGACCTGTCTGCGGGGACTGCCGCAGGTCTGTAGCTGCGAGCGGAGATGTTGTGAGCGCCTGTTTCGTGCACTTCCCACTAAGAGAAGAAAAGCAATGCCTGGTGTGTCTCTCGTTCGTGTGTGCTGCATCTTGAGTCCGGTGACCAACCTAAACATCCCAGTCAACCCAAGCAGGATAGTGTGCCCTGTCCTAGTTCCCCACCGGGCCCCCCAGAGGCCCGTGGTCATTCCAGCGCCGCCTGACACAGGCAGGCAGAGAGGAATGACTTCGTAGACCTAACGGAACGCCATGACGATGTCTTGGCAAATTTCACAAAAGCACGGGGCTGTGCCACTTTAAACCGGGTTATCAGATCGAAGGTGAGGCCTACTAGATGGCATTGTCCACGGGAAGGACCATGTGGAGGGGTGGACAGGGCCATCAGTCGTAGCTCACTAACCCTTCAGCCCTCAGAGTACGAGGCGGGGTTCTGTGCACATTTGTGGGTCTCTGCTCAGTGCCAGGTACGAGTAGGCGCTTAATTTAGGCACAAGTATTGAATGAGCGAAGAAACAACCGGTCACACAGGATGCATCGCCGAGCAGCGCTGTCCGCACAGAGCCCAACGCGGGGCTCGAATTCAGGAACCGTGGGACTGCAACCTGAGCCCAAATCAAGAGTCAGACGCTTAACCGACCGAGCCACCCAGGTGCCCCCAATTCAACATATTTTTAAATTTTTTTAATGTTTCTTTATTTTTGAGAGAGAGAGAGAGCCTGAGCAGGGGAGGGGCAGAGAGAGGGAGATTGCTAGGATATTTTCTAGACGTGAACGTCTCTTAGGCCCTTAGCCTGCTCTATCCCATGTCGTGCCTACGATGGTTACTTGCCTTCCGGTGCAGGTGAAGATACTACGGTGGCAGAGACCTCTTGCCACGTGAGGTGATGTATTCACAGGTCTCCTTCCCTTCTCTCTCTCCTGTCCATTTTTTTCGTCTCCTACGAAACAGGATTATACTAATCATGTTGTTAAAAGTCTTTTTATTTAGGGTTCCTGGGTGGCTCAGTTGTTTAGCATCTGACTGTAGCTCAGGTCATGATCTCACAGCTCAAAAGTTGGAGTCCCACATTGGGAGAGGTCAAGCCCTGCTTCGGGTGAGCCCTGCTTCTCTCTCTCTCAAGAAACAAGATAGGGGCGCTTAGGTGGCTCAGTCGGCTCAGGTCCTGATCGCACGGTTCCTGGGTTCGAGCCCTGCCTCGGGCTCTCTGCCGTCAGTGCAGAGCCCCTTCGGTTCCTGTCTCCCTCTCTCTCTGCCCCTCCCCAGCCTGTGCTTCTTTGTCTCAAAAGTAAATAAAAACATCAAAAAAAGTTTTAATAATAAAATAAAATAATCTTTTTATTTAACAGTGTTGGGAATTTTCTCCTAGTTATTTGTCAATGTCACATTGGATTGCTGTGTGATATCTCACTATAAAGTCACAGAATAGTTCACTAACCACATCTCAGAATGGGATTTTTCCTATTTGTTCCCTGTTGTAACCTTGGTTATAAAGGTCATTGGGTGTGTGTTTCACTTACATCTCTGTACATATCTCTGCTCATTTTCTTGGGATAAACTCCTTACGGAAACACTAAGCAATTCTGGTGGAATTTTGGCTTCTATATAAAATCTAGTCTCAGGGTGCCTGGGTGGCTCAGTCAGTTAAGCGTCCGGCTTCGGCTCAGGTCATGATCTCCCAGTTTGTGGGTTTGAGCCCCGTGTCGGGCTCTGTGCTGACAGCTCAGAGCCTGGAGCCTGCTTCCGATTCTGTGTCTCCCTCTCTCTCTCCCCCTCCCCTACTCGTTCTCTGTCTCTCAAAAATAAATAAATGTTAAATATTTTTTTTAATAAAATAAAACCTTGTCTCCTAAGTGCTGGCTAGCTGACATTATGTGATTTTTTGGCACTCTTCCGTCTACAGAAGCCTCATTTGAAGCTATTCCCAATCTTTGGTCAATTTCTCACCGATTAGGAATTATTGCACATACTCCATACTATTTTACCCACGTGGACTGTGTGTTTACAAGCCTGTAATCCAACCCTCAACTAGAAGGAGGTCCTTTCCCATTGAATTAAGGGTATCTTTCCTAATGTGTCAGATGTCCATGGTCTTTCACAACTGAATCTCACTTTTGTGGGTACCACTTCTGCTAACACCTGCACATATATGTTGCCATAGCTTTTTTTAATTGAAATTTTTGTTTTAATACTTATTTATTTTAAGAGAGAGAGACAGAGCACAAGCAGGGAAGGGGCAGAGAGAGAGGGAGACACAGAATCCAAAGCAGGCTCCAGGCTCTGAGCTGTTGGCACAGAGCCCGACGCGGGGCTCGAACTCAATCGCAAGATCATGATCTGAGCCAAAGTCAGATGCTCAACTGACTGAGGCACCGAGGTGTCCTGGTGTTGCCATAGCTTAAACAAAAAGTCATTGCTTCCTGACGGTGTGGGTTAGATACCAATCCTGGGGGACAAGAGAGAAAATAAGTGGGAGACAGGTCTGAATCACATCTTAAAAGTGAACTTGGATGGTCTGTTAGTAAACATTATGCCCCCCCCGCCAAAAAACAAAACAAAAACAACAACAAAAAGGACAAAGGATGCATGATGAAGAAAAGATACCAAAGAGTCACAGTGATCAGTTACAAAACAGACGTTGCCTTGGCGTTCGGAACCTGACAACCTAGAACTTGGAAGGTGCGGACAATGGGTGACGGAACGAGCTCACAGTTTAAGGCTGCGGAGAGGAGGGGGCCTTCAGACTGAGCGCCAGACCCACTCGGTGGCAGGGCTCCTGTCTGCCCTGCCAAGGGGCCGGCGTGGACAAGAGAGGACCCTGCGCTAGAGAGAGGGACCTCTGCGCGGCTGACCCGGCAGCTGGGCACCCTCCTCCCCAGACCCATTGCATTGGAGACGGCATTCACTGGACAGTGGAGATTTGGCCTTCTTTGTCGTGTGTGTGTCTTATTGTGGTGAAATAGTACATAATCTTGATCGTGTTACGGTGCTTCAAGTGTACAGTTCAATGGACGTTTAATGTGTTCGGTCCACACCACCGTCCACCTCCAGGACGTTTTCATCTTCCCAAACTGAAGCCTTGACCCCGTTAAACACTAACTGCCCCGTTCCTTTCTCCCCCAGCCTCTGGCACCTGTCCCACTTGCCGTCTCTGTGAATGGGACTACTCTGGGCACCGTGCATGAGCGGAATCGCAGTAGTTGTCTCCGGGGGACTGGCTTATTTCAGCATTGGGTCTTCTCGGTTCATCCGTGCTGGAACAGGTGTCAGAACTTCCTCGTTAAGGCTGATAAATACTCCATCGTGAGGAGAGACCGCATTTTGTCTCTCCATCTGTCCATGGGCAGACATTTGGGTTTCCCCCTCTCGGTGAGCATGAAAGGCACGACATGGACGTGGGGGTGCAGGTACCTGCTATTTCTAATGTTGGGTAGAGGGTAAAAGGTGGGATTGCTGGGTCACGGGGTAACTCCACGTTTAATTTTCTGAGTTTGTGTGTGTCTTCTCGGTCCCTCTTTTATTGAGTTTTGACACCTCGGCCCCACGAGTGTTGGTCTCGCTCACTACCCATGATTAATTGGCTGTCTGTTGCTTTCACATTTTGATGCCCGGTCCTGGTCTCTTGTGACACGGATCTGAGGGGCACCACATCCGTGTTACTCAGTGACGAAGACTAAGGAAGCTGGAAGGGGCTGGCCCTTCCCCTCGGGCCACGAGATCCCCCTGAGACCCCCTTCAGGGCTCTCTTCATTCTCCAACCTTTGTACTGTGACACGGTTGTAACGGCATCGTGACATAACCTCACGGGGGGGGGGTGGCGTTAGGGGGGAGAGGTTGTTGGTATTTTATTAGTATTTCATTGCCCTGTTTCAAGTCCATCTTACACACCCACAGGCCCACCTCTCCTGCGGCTGCTTCTCTGCATGTGTCCGCACAATCTCCTCCCCCCTTTTCCCTTTTATGTTCTCCAATTTGCCAACCCATGTAGCCCTCAAATTTAGTCTCTCCTTGGCTGGTGAAAATAAAAAACTAAGCTGCCTATCTCTAGGAAGAGGCAACTTCCTAGACATGGCAACATGACATCCATTCTACACTTGGAAATAACTTTCTGGGTGGCTGGGTGGCTCTGTCGTTAAGCATCTGACTCCGGCTCAAGTCATGATCCCACGGTTTCTGAGTTCGAGTTCCACACCAGGTAAGCACAAGCCCTGTTCAGGTAAGAAGCCCTGCTTCTCTCTCTCTCTCTCTCTCTCTCTCTCTCTCTCTCTCATTGGAGCCCTTGTACATTGCCTGTAGGATGATCAAATGGTGCAGCCACTGAAGGAAACAATTTGGTGGGCTCTCAAAGTGTTAGACATAGAGTTACCTCGTGACCCAACAATTCCATTCCCGCCGAAGAAAAATGAAAACACATCCACACAGACCCACACATTATGTTCACGGTAGCATCATTCATAGTAGCCCAGAAGGGAAAAGAAGCCAACTACCCATCACCTGCTAAATATACGGTGGTATAGCTAGACAGTGGAATATTACTAGGCCATGAAAAGGGATGGCGTACTGACACATCTATAGATGAACCCCCAAAACATTATGCTGAGTGGACGCAGCCACACCCAAAGGCCACATATTAAAAGACTCTGTTCATATGAGATATCCAGAAGAGGTGAATCTATAAACCCAGAGAAGGGGGGGCCAGGGGAGGGGAGAGGGGGTAGTGACTGCTAACGAGTACAGCATTGCTTCTGTGGTGCTCCCATGTTACAATGGCCTCATTATTCCACAATTTTCTTTAAGGGTTTTAAAATGTCAGGTAAGTGCATATGCAGGTTTGTGAACAGTCAGTAAGTGAGCCAGGGGCTTTGATGAGATGACATCCAGACTATTGGAACAGCGTCCTTCAGAAGCCCATTGGTCTCATCAGACCATGGGTTGGACGTGGCCTGTTAGAGAGAATATGCCAACCACCTGAAGGTGAAGGGGATATCGAGTCCCTGTGGCAGGTAACTCTAGAACAATGGCTACAAGTGGCTCTTCTCTGGAGCCAGAGACAAACATGTCAGTTTCTCCACTTTTCCATTAGGTCATAACATGGGCATGAGAGCATGAATGTGGTCCTGTTCCTCTCAACCACATGCCGTAGGTTACAGAGACTCTAGCGTTTCTGTTACGCAGTTCTGGCTGCACAGGCCATCAGTGCAGGGCAGGGTTTCCGCTCTTCAGTTTCATTCAAGTTTTTTAAAAAAAATTTTTAATTATTTTTGAGAGAGAGACAGACAGACAGAGTGTAAGTGGGGGAGGCACAGAGAGAGAGGGAGACACAGAATCTGAAGCACGCTCCAGGCTCTGAGCTGTCAGCACAGAGCCTGACTCGGGGCTTGAACTCATGAATCATGAGATCATGACCTGAACTGAAGTCAAGAGTCAGACGCTTAACAGACTGAGCCACCCAGGCACCTCAAGATTCTTTAATTTCTAAAAATGACTTGATACTCAATACTGTCATTAAGTGCATACGATACTGACATTTTTTTTTGCTTACATTTGATCTTGCTTTATGCCTCTATTTATACTATCAGAGTTTGCATTTAGAAATGACATAACGGTCTAGAATGTGCATTATTGGGAAACCTCAGTGGATCCATTGGTTAAGCGTCTGACTTCAGCTCAGGTCATGATCTCACGGTTCATGGGTTTGAGCCCCGTGTCGTGCTCTGCACTGACAGCAAGGATCCTGCTTGGGAGTCTCTCTCTCTTTTCTCCTCTCTCTCTGTCTCTGACCCTACCCCACTCTCTCAAAAAATAAAATAGAAAAGGAATCCAGATTATGAGGGAATTTCTTCTAGTCTCAGACCCAGTGCACACCTAAGGTGTCGGTCTTCAATTTGATTTGTAGATTGGACTCTGGGTGGGGGGGGATGGTCAGAGGTGACTTTTCTGGAGGCCCTGTATGGCTTTGAACCTACAGACCTTCCAAGTGGTAGGCCCTCTGTTGGCTTCTGCTTGTGGTTGCTCCTGTGGTCTTGAGGATATTTGCAAAGGCTGAGGGTTCTGGAATAGGCTAAGTTTCTAGACAGTCCCACAGAAAATATTCTAATATCCCCAGACATGTGTGGGGCTCCTTCTGGGTAGGACAGGGAGGTACAGATACGAGTTATTCCAGAGTACTTACATACCAGAATTAATCCATCCTCCATTGCTTTACAACCTTAATGAAGTCTTTTGTATTGTTTTTATTTTTAAAAGAATCATGCTCATGCCAGAAATACCTAAAAAGCTTGAAAAATCAGACATCATTTAAAAAGTCAGAATCCAAGGTCAGAAACACAGTGTTGAGTGAAAGAAGCCAGTCACAGAGGAATGTCTACTGCAGGATCCCTGTTTTGAAAAACAAGCAGAATTGAAGCAACATGTGTGGGGGCGCATGCTGAAATAGAGCCGTGTGAAGACAAGTAAGAAAATGATTCCTTACTAACTTACCTATCCACCTGGTGATGCTCTGTGATCATTCGCTTAGATTTTGTGTGCTCTTCTGTACATATGTGATCCTTCACAATACAAATAGTCTTAAAAACTCTAACTCAGTTAAACATGCCTCTTACTAACTTAGCATATATAGTCTTCCAGTTGTGTTCATATGCACAGTGATTTTATGTACTATTTCATAAGTTCCTGTTTGGGCTTGATACATGGTCAACATCTTCCTTATGGTTATGTTATGTTTTACTGGGAATGAGAATGGATGTAATCTAGAAGACTAATCTATGAAATGTTGGAAAAGAGAGAGAGAAACTGGAGCCTTCATGCACTGAGTGTGGGAAGGCAGAATGGTGCAGTCACTTGGGGTAATGGTTGAGCACTTTCTGAAAAGCTCAACAACCACTTATCATGTGCCCCAGTAGTGTCACTCAAAGAGACCTACAGGAGAGAAATGGGAACATAGGCCTGTACAAAATGTTAGGCAGAAATGTTTAGAGCAGCCCCATAATAGCCCAAACTTGGAGCCAACCCCAATGTCCAAAAACTGATGGAAGAACAAACATTCGTCCAATTGAGTAGGACTCAGGAATCAAAAGAAACTCTTCACAACATGCTACAACATGGATGAAACTTGAAAATACTCTACAAAATGAACAGAGCCAAGTACAAAAGAGTACACCTTGTTGGAGCACAATTATATCCTTCATGTTGGAGCATAGCTCCATATCACAGTTATAACATGAATTATTTAACCAAGCCATTATTCAATATTACAAATAGTGACAAATAATGTACAACTAAATATCAGTGCCCCATCTTAATTATTTCTTTGAGCAAATGCCCAGAAATGGAACTACCTGTATGAAAATCTGTCCATTTTAAGCCAAATGGCCCTTCACAAGTTTTGCTCAGTCTGTACACCCACCAGCAGGGCTAGAATGTCAAATGGCTCTTGTCTCAAATAAAGCACTGCTTGCAATAGAGTGGGGGTGGGGAGGACACTCTTCCAAGACTAGAGGCCCCACCCTCATGACACTCTGTATTTGTTTCCAGTCCCCCCCAACCTGGTACGCAGCTTCCATGGTCTTGCTCATCAATTGTGCCAACAGCCAAGGAGCAGGTTTTGCTATAGCCACCATAGGATGGATCATTACCACCACTTCCATGGGTCTTGTGGCATGGCGAGTGTGAACATGGACAACACCTCTCTCATTCCCTCCTGTGTGGTCTGTGTGAGAATGTGGAAAGTCTGTATTTACCACCATGTCAGCAACTACAACAAAGCCACATGTGTCACCATTACACCTACCATAATAGTTACCTCCCTTTTGATATTCGCGTTTCTCAAAATTTCCTGATGGTCGCCACTGATGGTCGCCATTCTTCTAGGTCTTTTGGGGAGAGCCTCCATCATCTTTGCACTTAGAAATGTGTTACATGGGAATTCTTCAGGAGAATGCCACCTTCAATTCATTTGTTGCTTCAGGAATTCTGAACATAGCCGCTGGTACCTGTATTACAATTGCTATGATCTGGAATTGCTGCTCCATGATGAATGAAGAGGGTATTGCCTTCCCACCATCTCTCTGTATACCCTTCAAGCCTGATACTCAGGAGATTGGCAGTGTCATTCTGGTGGCATGCCTGGGTGTCTTCCTGATGTTGTTGAGTAGGTTGTTTTTTCTGTCTTACAAGTTCCCCCTGGTTAACCTAGTCATCCTGAAATTTCAGAAGTGTAAAATTCCTTGTTGCAATTGCCTTGCAAATCCAAGATTACCAAGAGTTTATGGGAAGTATTAGCAGGATGCTCTATCAAATATCTCCAAGGATTCAAGACCATGCCAAAGTTATGGGCAGGAAGTAGCCAATTGTTCCCCTCGGTAATCTTCTGTGTCTTTGGTTAATTGATTCACTGATTCATTGTTTGAATTAAGGAAATTTCATTTTAAAAAATCTTCCCTGCCTGCCAGTTGGTCCTATTGGATCTGAATTTTAATTATTATTGAATAAATAATCAATACTATAAACCTAGCATATGGAAATAAGATTTTCTGTGATTTTCACATTTCCCTTTTAAACTTCTGCTAAAAACAACCCACCTTTATTTCTGATGTCATAATAATGATAACATTGCACTATCATATAAATTTTCCAAAGTGTGCAGTAGCAGAGAGAATAATATAAGGAATCAACCATACCCATTATCAGACTCAACAATTATCAAGATTTGGTCACATTAGCTTCATATCTCCTTTCTTCTCCCCTTCTAATCTGTTTTTTTCCCCAAAGTATGCCAAAGCAAACTTCAGAAATGTCCCTTCATCCCTATGTGCTTCACTATGGCTCTCTAAAACATGGACATTTCCTTGCACATCATATGCCTTAAAGAATTTAACAGTGGTTGGGATGTCTGTGTGGCTGTCAGTTAAGCCTCTGACTCTTGATCTCAGCTTAGGTCTTAATCTCAGGGTCATGATTTCAAGCCCCATGTTGAACTGTGTTGGGCATATGAAGCTTTTTTTTTTTTTTTTGAGTATTAACTCAAGTCTTGAATGTGAACTTGTGAATTGTTTCCATGTTTTTATTATGTAAAATTTTCAGTGCATTCAAAAGTGGACAGATGATTAGTTCCACTTTAAGACTGTCATTATGTTTCCAATAGCACTTCATCCCTACCATCACTGATTCTTGCCAACCCCGTCTCGGATTATTTTGTAATAAATCCCTGGTAGTGTATTATTTCATTTATGAATACTTTAATACACATCTCTAAAAGATAAGGACTACTTTTCTTTAACATAGCCACATTGACATTATCATACAAAAAAGTTAATAATTTCATATTGTAATGAAATATGTAGTCAATGTTCAGATTCCCTTAATTGTCTCATAAATGCTTTTAATATAACTGTGGGTGTCTATATTCAAAGTGGCTCTTTTTTTTAAATCTTTTTCTAATGTTTATTTTTGAGAGACAGAGAGAGAGGGCAAGCAGGGGATGGACGGGCAAAGAGAGAGGGAGACACAGAAAGCGATGCAGGCTCTAGGCTCTGAGCTGTCAGCACAGAGCCCTATGTGGGGTTCAGACCCACAAACTGTGAGATCATGACCTGAGCTGAAGTCTGGCACTTAACTGACTGAATCACCCCGGTGCCCCAGTATATTCAAAGTGTTTCACTCAGTTGCATTCGTTATTCCTTTTGTGATCAAACTATTGCATTTTTGGCAGTGGAGTCACAGGGACATATGTCCTTTGACATGTCTCTATCAGTATTATTTTAAGATTATTTTTAAAACCTTAGTTCAAGATAAACATAATCTACTGTTCCCCTCAAACAACTCTACTTTATTAATTAAATTCATTATATAAAGATGATTTTCCTAAAGAACAAAATAGTAGAGAGAAGGACATATCAATGATACAGTTAACAATATACTCATCAAATGTTAGAGAGATGTTGAAATTAAAGCATATTATTTACTCTGTATCTAATTACCTTTAATACCCATGGTTCTTAATCTCATGGACATTCTCTGAAGGATAATTCCTATACACACAAAATTTTACGCTGGTTCACAGATCTCTTTTGAAACCTTCATGGATCTTACTTTCTTTTTCTTTCTTTCTTTTTTTTTTAATCTGCTCCATGTCCAGTGTGGAGCCTAATGGGGGCTTGAATTCAATGATCCTAATATCAAAGACTGTGAGCAAGGCCTGAGCTGAGATCAAGAGTCTGTAGGTTAACTGACTGAGCCACCCAGGTGCCTCGAGGATCTTATTTCCAAAATAAGTGACAGTCTTTGAACATCAATTGTTTTATGGACATACTAGAAACTACCCCTTCTCATAAAGCTAATTTTTTGAACAAATATATTTTACCAGCTAAAAACCTGCCTATAGTATTAATAAGTACAGAGACACCTGCTTAAAATCATTTTATTAAACAGTTTTCAGTAATGGTTCCTATGTTAACATTTAAGGAAGACAAAAAAGGCTGTTTTAAAGTAATCTCTGCACCCAACGTGGGGCTCAAACTCATGACCCTGTGATCAAGACTTGCATGCTCTACATTTAGCCAGTCAGATGCCATAGAAGAAAAGCATTTTTAATAAAGTCAAATCATTACTGAAATAATTTTACTTTTCTTTTCAAGAGACATGGCTAGAAAACATGCTACTATTTCAAGAGGAAGAATTCTGGGGTGCCTGGCTGGCTTAGTCGGTTAAGCATCTAACTTAACTTCGGCTCAGGTCATGACCTCACGGTTTGTGGCTTCAAGCCCCGAGTTGGGCTCTGTGCTGACAGCTAGCTCAGAGCCTGGAGCCTGTCTGCAGATTCTGTGTCTCCCTCTCTCTCTGACCCTCCCCTGCTCGTGCTGTCTCTCTCTCTCTCTCTCAAAAATAAAAAAAGAAAAAGAAAAAAAAGAAAAAAAAAAGAGGAAGAATTCTGCAGAAACCCTATCTTAGGAGGAAAGCAAATGTAAACAGTATGATCATGCAGCTGTCTTTACAGTCTCGAGAATTTTGAGACCTTAACCTGTCAATAATGTGAGTGCCTGCAATCTATGGGCATGCTTGTTTCTTGAGCTTTTTCCATTTCTGAGAGCTTGCCATCATGTTGAAGAAGATAGCTGAAGTTCATGGACATGATAGTGTTTTCATCTCAATTCTTTCAGCATGTTTTTCAGTATGTTTGAAAAAAACTCTTAAGTCTTTTCCCAGAGCATGTAGTCCTTTTATGACTGATGCCTATTGGGATGATGTTAGAATACTTTTACAAAAACATTGGATTCTTGATTATTTATACCATACTTAATTTGCTTGAAAAATAAATTTTTGCAGTCAGTATTTTTTTCATGTTTTTCAGCTATGCTGCATTCTATTGTCTTAGTATTTTTTTAAATAATTTTCCACTTGTCTGAGATTTCCATTATATTCCAGCAAGGTTTTGCCCATTCAAAATCTGCACCAGGACAGTATGCTCAGTACAGATTGGTATTATCCACATGCCCCCTCTGAAATGCAGAGTGGCAACATTTAATGAAAATTTTTACCAGGTGATTAATTCTCTGACCATGCCTGTCAATTAAGAGATACTTCCTATGTCTCCCAGGAATCAATCATGATTGATCAATCATGATTTTTGTGGCCTGCACAGTGGTGGTGATGGTAGTTCCCATTCTATTTACAATTGAATTGGGCCATAAAAATTACCTTTTAACCCTTACAAGTGAGTGGTTTTTAGTATATCCATATACCTGTATAGTCATGGCACTTATCTGATAACAGAACATTTTTATCACCCAAAAAGAAACCCCATTAAGCAATCCCCTTTAGTCTTTGAGGACTTTTTGTGTCTAAGCAAGATGTCCCGGGTGCATCATGTAAATTTCAGGCCCATGATCTTGAGCTTCAGGCCCGTGCCATTCCTTAAGTGGGCCCTAGACATGGAGATGGTATTTAGAAACCACTATTTAGGCACTGGGAGTGCTCATTCTCTGGCTGTCATTATATGTAGGTATTTTAATGGACAGAGCTAGAGTATGTGAATGTTTAAGAAAAAAATCATTATGTAATCTTTTAAATTCAAACTCATATAATTTTTGTCTAACTTTATATTGCATGTCTCCATATTGAAACTCAGCAATATTAACATACTTATTTGCTTTATTCTGTGATATATAAAATTTTAAAAATATTACTAATATCGTTATTAGCCACAAGACTACTGAATAAAGGTTAAAGCTTCTTTTAAGCCCTCTTTGTCTCTAAAATTAATCATGTTAGATATGAATCATCAAAATACAGAATTATACGTTTTTTATATAATGATGGTTATATCATTAACCATTGATGATGGTTGTATAGTTAAATATGGTTTATAAGCAATTAAGTTTATTCATGTCATCTTGTGTTATTTTTAATAATTTTTTAAATGTTTATTTATTTTTGAGAAAGAGAGACAGAGTTTGACCAGGGGAGGGGCAGAGAGAGAAGGACAAACAGTATCCAAAGCAGGCTCAAGGCTCTGAGCTGTCAGCACAGAGCCTGTCGCCGGGCTTGAACTCACAAACTGTGAGATCATGACAAAAGCCAAAGTCAGACACTTAACTGACTGAGCCACCCAGGTACCCTTATCTTGTTTTCTATTTTTACTTTTGTGGTTTTGACATAGTTTTATTTGTGCATTTGTGAATTATTGACATACATTCAAATTGAAAGTTACTTAAGAACTTCCTCTCTCCATCCTATTCTCTCCCATCTTCGGTAACTTTAACATTTTTGGTGTATTATCCAATATTTTCTCTTGCAAATATGAGGGTTGGGTATTCATATTTATTCCATCTTTTTGAAAATTCAGCCACACCATGGTATATATATTACCTGGTGTGCATATACATTTTAGTCTTTGGCTTGGCACTGATTTCAGTCACTTTATCTTGGTATATAGAGATCTTTCTCACTGTTTTATGGCTACAGAGTATTCCATTGTGTGACTATTGCCTGGTTTATTCAGCCAGGGAAGTGACTATGAATATATGTATATATGTATTATAACTTTGTGCATACATCCTTTTGTATTTTTGCCAGTGTATCTTTAGGATAAATTCCTAGGACTTCTGGAACATAAGATCAATACTGAAAGGGAAGATACAATTTGCATTTCCATGAGCAATCTATGAGAATGCCTTCTTCACAGCCTTGTATATACACACACACACACACACACACACACACACACACACACACACACACACTAAAACTTTCGAATTTATCTTTGGTATCATAGATGAGAAAAGGTATCTCTATATCATTTCCAATGTGTATTTTTCTTGTTAGTGAGGGGGAGTATTGTTTCAAAAGTTTTAAGGCTGTTTTTCATTTCTTCTTTGATATATCATTTATCTACACCTGTGTAATAAGTTGCCCTAAATCTTAGTGGCTTAAAGCACTTCTTAATTTTATTTATTTTACTTATTATCATACAACCTCTGTGAATCAGTAGTTTGACAACAGTTTAGCCAGATCCTGCTTCATGGTCTCTCATAAACCTGCAATCTAACTGCCAGTCAGGCTCTTGCTGTCATTTGAAGGCTCAGCAGGGAATCCTCCTCATAGTTTACTTACATTGTTGCTGGCAGAATTCATTTCATTATCTCCTCATACGCTATGGCTCTAGTCTTCAGTTCCTTCCCAGATGGCCCTCTCAATAGAGCTTCTCAGCAGCTGCCTTTCTTTATCAGAGCAAGTAAGTGAGAGAGCAAGAGAAGAGAATGCCAGTAGGATTGAAATCTGAGTTTTTTTGTTTGTTTTTGTTTTTATAACCTAATCATAGAAATCACATCCTACCACTGTTGCCATTTTATAGTCATGAGAAGCAACTGCTAGCTCCAGCTTAGCTGCAGCAGAGAAGGTCAAGGGCATGAATATTGGGAATGTGGGGATCATTGGGGTCCATGTCACAAAATGCCTACCACTAAGCTACTCATATTTCCAACCCATTCCTGTCCTGAATTGTTGATATTCTTGATGTTTAGGAGATCTTAATATAGTAAATTAATTTGCCCTTTGCCTTTTGAGCCTTCACTTATACATACTTTTCTTAATTTGTCCTTTATTTTGGAACTTTGCTTATTGCATTTTTGTTATACAAATGTTTTTGGTCAAGTTTATATATTGCCAAATTTATCAATCGTTTGGGACACTTGGGTGGCTCAATCATTTAAGCATCTGACTTCAGCTAAAGTCATGATCTCGCAGTTCATGGGTTCAAGTCCCGTGTCAGGCTCTGTGCAGACAGCTCAGAGCCTGGAGTCAGCTTCAGATTCTGTGTCTCCCTCTCTCTCTGACCCTCCCCTCCTTCCTTGTGCTCTGTCTCTCTCTCTCAAAAATAAATAAACATTAAATTTTTTTAAATTTATCCATCTTTTACTGCTTGTAGTATTTGAGTCATGATATATTTTTCTATTCTCATGTTCTAAAGGCATTGTTTTAAAACTTTTATTCATTGTTTTCTATAGTACTTCATTTTTACTGTATTCATTTGAACTTTATCCTGATGTATAGTGTGAGATATCAGGCCAGATTTACCTTTTTTTAATGACTCTCCTTTTGTACTATACCACTTACTGAAAAAAGACAAAACACAAAGGAAAAAAAGCACCTTTACAACAGTGATTTGGATGCTGTCTTACTTTCATATACTAAATTCCATAAATATTGGGTCCATGCATGGACGTTCTATTTCTATCCTTTAGAGCATCAGTGCATGAGGTGCCAGTACTATACTGTTTTTTACTTTAAAGTCCTCTTTTAAAATAAAAAGTTATGCCAGGTGGTATTTTTATTCTCTCCCCATCCTTAAGGTTTCTTAGTTTTTCCCATGTATCTTTAATTTGTTTTTGTGTTTACTCATTTTTTATTAAAAAAATTTTATGTCTTTATTATTTTATTTTGAGAGACAGAGACAGGGAGGGGCAGAGAAAGAGGGAGACACAGAATCTGAAGCAGGCTCCAGGCTCTGAGCCATCAGCACAGAGCCTGACACAGGGTTCAAACCCACGGACCCTGAGATCACGACCTGAGCCAAAGTCGGATGCTTAACTGACTGAGCCACCCAGGTGCCCCAGTGTTTATTCCTTTTTGAGAGACAGAAAGAGACAGAGAATGAATCAGGGAGAAGCAGAGAAAAAGGGAGACACAGAATCCAAAACACGATCCTGGCTCCAAGCTGTTAGCACAGACTTAAACCTATAAATGTGAAATCATGACTGAACAGAACTCAGGGACTTAACTGACTGAGCCACTGTAGGTCCACTTTTCTGCTTATCTTTAAATATGAGTTTTACGATCAATTTGTGTTACCGCAGACTGGGGAAAAAAACAGGTTTTTTGTTTTGTTTTTTTTTAATTAGGATCCTGATAAGTTTGTAAGTCAACTTAGGGATAATTCACATATTTATAATATTGAGTCTCCTTATTCAAGTAAATGGTATGTCTTCTCTATTCAAGTTTATTTTTGTGTGTTTTAAAGTTTTTTTTACAAACATTTTTAATTTTTTTATATAGTTTATTTTTGAGACAGAGACAGACGGAGCATGAGTCGGGGAGGGGGGAGAGAGAGAGAGAGAGAGGCAGAGAGAGAGAGAGAGAGAGAGAGAGAGAGAGAGGGAGGGAGACACAGAATCTGAAACAGGCTCCAGGCTCTGAGCTGTTGGCACAGGACCTGATGCGGCACTCGAACCCACAACCGCAAGATCATGACCTGAGCTGAAATCAGTTGCTTAACTGATTGGCCACCCAGGTGCCCCATGTGTGTTTTAAAGTTTTATTTATTTTGAGAGAGCATGAGCAGGGGAGGGCAGAGAGAAGGGGAGAGAAGAATCCCAAGCAGTCTCTGCACTGTCAGTGTGGAACCAGATGCAGGGCTTGAACTCATGAATGATCTGAGCTGAAACCAAGAGCTGGATCCTTATTCACTTTGTATTTTAGAGAGAGAGAGAATGACAGGGGAGAGGGACAAATGTAGAGAGAATCTTAACCAGGCTTCACAACCGGTGCAGAGCCCTGTTGCAGAGCTTGATTCCAGGACACTGGGATCTTGATCCAACTGACAGAGCCATGCAGACATCCCTCTCCTTTGTTTTTTGAGGATTATTCAAGATCATTTTTCTCCCCCATTGGTTGTTTCCAGAATGAGACAGTTATGAAAAAAGGTACTATACATATTTGCATTTGGATTTATGAATGAATGCATTTTTATTTCTCTCAGATAGATTACTTGGAGTCAGACTGCTGGTGCACATGCTAAATCTCACTCATTCTTCGACTTTCAGTTCATATTTACTTTTTCTATTCATCACTTTCAGTTGTGTGTGTGGTATGCGGTGGTAAATATTTCTTCTCTTTTGATGATACTAATACAACGGTTAATATAATTATTTTTAAGTTGCATTGACTATATAGGTCTTACTTATACAAATTTATATATATTCTTCCAGAACCCTACCCAATACTTACAACCTTTGTGGATTTTTTCTCCCAAACTGTACAAGTGGCCTAGTCAGCTTCAGCTCCCAGGATAACTTCTAACCCCTTCTAAGCCCTATTTGATTACATTCCAGAATCATGCTTAAGACCATCATCCACCCACTGATGAATTCTTTCCCCAAACATTCATTGAATATCTTTCACATGCAAGGTGCCACCAAAACATTTAACCAAGAGCTTTGGAGATACAGAATATTTAAGACTTCTACCTTCTACTCATGCTGCTTGATTGCTACAGTATTCACAGCTCTTGAGATGTTTATGTGACCTCAATTAAACTATAAAACTGACTGAAAAGATAAGGTTTTAATAGGTTAAAAGTTAAAATTAAAGTTATATATTCATTTTAGTCTAAAGTGACAGACTAAAGCTCACACTAAGTTCACAGAAGAGAAATCAAAGGGCTAACACGGAATGTCCTTCTTTCCAAAGAATATTTAAGTCTTTGACAGCACATGTTTGAAAACTTTTCCCCACTGTTTTCAAAAAACACTGCCTAAGTAGACCTAAATAGACCTAACCAGGCTGAGTGATCTGGTAGAATGTTAAACAGGCACTTTGCCTTTAGACTTTGTATTATGATTTCTGGACAACAAATTCTTCGTCTCTGATGGAGATTTTGTAAAAAACAAAATTTTTTAATGTTTAGTTTTGAGAGAGAGAGAGACAGAATGTGAGGTGGGGAGGGGCAGAGAAAGAGAAAGACACAGAATCTGAAATAGGTTCCAGGCTCTGAGCTGTCAGCACAGAGCCTCATGTGGGGCTCAAGGTCACAAACCATGAGATCATGACATGAGCCAAAGTCTTATTTACTTACAGTTAACCGACTGAGGCACTCAGGTGCCCCTGAGATTTTGCAAAAACTTAATAGCATTCTAATCTTTTTCTGCTGACCACAAGTTACATAACTCCCTTAACTCTCAAGTACCAGGAACTGGGAGGAAGTCACATCCTTTTGTATTTAGTTAAAGAGTTCCTGGCTCCCTTCCCAAGTCTTTGAAAGGACCTGGATGGCAAGTCTGAGTCCCATTCAGACTTTTAAGGCTGGCCTTGGACTGAGTCCCATGTATTCTCCATGCAACTTCAAGAATGGCTTGTAAAGTAGTTCCTGAGTAAACATCATGTTTCCCCCAATGAAATCTTCTGCCGTAA
Source organism: Cryptoprocta ferox (assembly GCA_028646485.1). Taxonomy (NCBI): domain Eukaryota; kingdom Metazoa; phylum Chordata; class Mammalia; order Carnivora; family Eupleridae; genus Cryptoprocta; species Cryptoprocta ferox. Next base: position 18,752 of record JAQQST010000022.1, on the reverse strand, counting down.
TAAGTCTAATTAAGGCCAGCCTCACAGGGGCTTTGAAAGTGGATTTATGTAAAATAAGTGGATCAATACCACGAATTATTTGGAAAATGTAAGGTCATAGAAGACATGCTTATGTGGAAGGGCTGCCCCAACCCAATTCTCTCACAGGGTATGGTGACCACGGACAGAGCAGCACATCTGTCACCTGTTGGTCACAGGGGCTGAATTGGCTTTGGGGGATGACTTTGTATTATGATTTCTGGATTTCTGGCTTTGGTGGTGACTTTCTTCTAATTCCAGTCTCAAGAAAGACAAGCCAATAAGTCCTAAAGAATTTAAATGCATAAGGCAAGAGAATCACCATGGCCAGGTTTACCTTTGGGGATAAGGGTAAAAGAAGAAGAAAAAATGAGTTTCCAGACCTTCTAAAGTACCTCTCAGAAATATTATTTTTACAAGAATAATCAGAAAGAATGTGTCCTGTGTATTAGATATGTGAATGTATGTAGCAACAACTTTGGTTGGTGCTATAAGGATGCTATAAGGGCTGAGGACATTTCTTTCATTCTTCCTCCCACATAGATATCCTCCCAAGGTAATCAGGATCAAGAGGGATGCCATATGGCATTTTGGTTGGAGACAAAAACAAAAACACCAGAACATTTGTTGTTGAGACCAGGAAATAAGGAGTCACACAAGAGTGACAGCACTTCCAGACCAAGGGAGGGAAGGTAGCACAGTTTAATGCTGGCAACTTCTTCATCCTCTCCAGTAGTCCCAGCTCCTGTTCTGAGGAAACACCAGGAGGTGACAGTTTTCATAATGCCCAACGAACTGATGTTTCATGGTTCGTGAATTACTTTTACCTTTCTCTTTCTGGCAGTCCTGAAGAATGTGCTTGAACACCAGGAAGCACAGAGTTCCTGGGGCAGAGAAAGGATGTGGGTCAGGTGGCTCCCATCTTCCACATGAGAGATCAAAATATAGAGATTCCCAGTGGCTTGTAGAGCTGGGATAAAATCCGAGGTCTTTTGACACAGTCCTCCAACATCTTAGTCAATGCAACCAATGCAATTATCTGCTGGGGAGTTATTTTTATGCTTTTCCAAAAGCTCATTGTTCACATGACTGAGGTGTCCTATCAGAGACTTCACACACCACCTCAGTGTTGTTTGCATACATCCCCAGGACATACACTTTTTCTCTGTAAGAATGGTGCAAGTCTTGTGGAGTATAGATGTTTCCATTGACCTCTCTTTCCTAGATTTCCCTTCTTCTAAAAGACTCCCCCAAATCAGGGTAGCAGCAAATAGTGTGTGGGTTCTCTGTGAAATGTCAAAAGTCCATCTAGATTCCTGACTGGCCACATTTGTATTAGAAACCTAATTCTACAGGGGCACCTGGGTGGCTCAGTTGATTGACTGTCTGACTGTGGCTCAGGACATGATCTTAAGGTTTGTGAGTTTGAGCCCTGCATCAGGCATGCTGCTGTTAGCACAGGGCCTGCTTTGGATCCTCTGCCCCCCTCTCTCTCTGCACCTCCCCAACTCACACTCACTCACTCTCTCAATAAAAAAATCTAATTCTACAAAACACAGTTGCCCTACTGCTGATTGAGCAAATGCATCGACTTAAAGCATAAAATATTTGCTTTAATTTTTAAATAAATTCCTCCTTATAATAGCCCCAAACTGGAAAAAACCCAGATATTCATTTATAGAAGAATGGGGACACAAATTGGGTATGCCTAACAATGGAATACTATATAACAATAAAATGAACAAAGTGATGATGCATTCAACAAAGTGATGATGCAAACATACAACAATGTTTGTGAATCTCACAAACATTATGCCAAGCAAAAGAATACTGACAGCAAAGTTAGGTTACATTCTGTGTGTTTCTATACATGTGAAGTTTAAGAATATGCAAACAGGGGCACTTGGGTGGCTCAGTTGATTAGGCCTCCAACTTCAGCTCAGGTCATGGTATCATGGTTGGTGAATTGGAGTTCCACATTGGGCTCTGTGATGACAGCTTGGAGCTTGGAGCCTGCTTCTGATTCTTTGTCTCCCTCTCCTCTCCCCTCCCCTCTCCTCCTCACACTCTGTGTCTCTGTGTCTCTCAAAAACAAATAAATATTTAAAAAACTTTTTAAAAAAGAATATGCAAACATATTTATGATAGCGGAAACCAGAATAGGGTTTACACATGGGTGAGGGGCAGGCCTAGTGGTTATTGACTACCAAGGGTCAAGAAAGAGGTTTTGGGGACTGGAATATTCTCTTTATTGAGTGGAAGTTACTGTGGAACATATGTAAAAATTCCTCGAGGTATACCTTTAAGGTGAGTATTTTTTACTCTTGGTAAGTTACACTTCAGCTAAAGTAAACAAAAATAAGTAAAAAATAAAAGTATAAGTTTCTCCAATCTCTCCCTATTTGCTATAAACCATTCTTCTACCCTTTTCTTTCCTCTCTGCACAGTTCTGGCCCTGGTTCACTTTAACATCAGGCTTAGTGTGTGTATGTGATCATAGAATAATATTCTAGAATTCTAGAATTTTGATCAGAGTCTTAAATTAAAATTATATAAATTTACAACTATAAGCATAGTCAGCTGGCAATAGTAGTTAAGGTAGAATGCAGAGAGGGAAGAATGGAACTGGTCTTTCCAACTGACACAAAACAGAAAGAGGCCACACATGAGAGCCTAGGTCAATATCTATCCATGGATCCTTGTCCAAGGAAACATAAGAAAGGTACATATCTGTTGGCCCTAACTTTGGCTCCTATCAGGACACATCTTTCTTTAGATTCAGTATGGACCTTCTTACAGTTTTCCTACTTCAGACTCTTGTAATCTTGCGAATTACAGTGATTATTTGGTCTAGGTCCTCAAAAAATAAATTTCTATTCTAGAAAGACTTCTCAACTCTTCAAGGGGTGTTTGACTTCTCTGGTGCTTTATAGTATCTCTTGGAATGTAACTGCCACTTGTAACTCTAGTAGTCATAGAAACATAAGAATGTTTGTTTGTTTGTTTGTTTGTTTGTTTGTAAGTCTGCTGTAGGCCCAGTGTGGGGCTTGAGTTTACAACCCTAGAAGAAGAGTCACATGCTCTGTGAACTGAGCCAGCCAGGCGCCCCAGGAATGTTGTGTGTCTGTGTGTGTGTGTGTGTGTGTGTGTGCGCGCGCGCGCGCGCATATGTAGAGGAAACTACTGTGCTTTATTTTTTCCCCTGACTAAGGAGAGCATTGAGACAGCTTGGGGTCATTTTAGTTGAATCATTTCATCTTCTCTGTGAAGAACTTACATGTCATTCATTGGCTGGTGCTACAAAGAAAGTCAGCCCAGGCCCCTGTTATTTTGACATTACCCTGCATTATCTACCATGGCCTACTAGCTTCTATGCTGTTGTGTTTTTAAACTGAGTTTATTTTTTAAACTGAGTTTATTTGAGTATCACTTTGAATATGAAGGATAGCTCACACCTGGGGTAATGGCAACCCCACCATCATATCTGTCTTTCCGTGACACAGTGATATGACCACGTGTGTGTGGGAAGCAAATCATTGCCTTGTGACTTAGAAATGGCAAGGGTGGTGTTCCCAAACCACAGGGTAGGATTCATCCAAGCAATTGAACACAACTTTGTTTTAAATACAATATCTGCTCTTTGTGATAATTTTTATGGTAATAAGATATATATCACAAAAAATTTATGATTTTAACCATTTTGAAGTGTTCTGCAGAATTGAAGACATTCACATTGTTGACTACCATCACACCTATCCATCTCCAGAATTTTGTCATGTTCCAAAACTGAAACTCAGTACCCTTTGAACATTAACACCCCTTCCCATCCACTATTCTACTTTCTGTCCATATGAACTTGACTGTATATATAGGTCACTTATATAAGTAAAACCCTACAGTATTTTTTCTTTTGGGTCTGGCTTATTTCACTCAGCATAATGTCCTCAAGTTTCGTCCATGTTGTAGCAGATGTCAGAATGTCCTTCCTGTATAAGCCTGAACATTATTCTGTGATATATATAAACCATATTTGTTTATCTGTTCATACACTGACGGGTATTTGTGTTGTTTCCATGCAGGCTACTGTGAATAATGTTGCTATTAACAGGAGTATGCAAAAATGTATTTGAATTCCTGCTTTCTCTACTTTTGGTTATATATATACAGAAATGGAATTGCTGCATCATATGCTAATGCTTTGCTTAAAATTTTTGAGGAAACTGTGTACCGTCTTCCCCAGTGGCCACATTATTTTATGTTCCCAAAAGCAATGCACATATTGTCAACACTTGTAACTTATTTCTGACATGTTGCTGTCCTTCAAGACTCAGCTTCATTTTTTTATGGGACATCATAATATGGAAAATTATTATAATTTACATAGAAATTGTCTATTTTTAAAAATTTTTAGCATGTATTTTTTTACAGAGAGAGTGTGTGTGTGAGTGGGGGAGGTGAAAAGAGAGGGGGAGACACAGAATATGAAGCAGACTCCAGGCTCCAAGCTGTCAGAACAGAGCCCGATGCAGATCTAGAACCCACAAGCCCTGAGATCATGACTGAGCCAAAGTTGGCCACTTAATCAACTGAGTCACCCAGCCACCCCAAATTTGTCTATTTTTTAAGTTTATTTATTTTGAGAGAGAGAGATCAAGCAGGGGAGGGGAACAGGGAGGGAAAGACAGAGAATCACAAGCAGTCTCTGCACTACCAGCACTGAGTTCAATGCAGGACTTACTTGAACTCACCAACTGTGTGATTATGACGTGAGCTGAAATCCAGAGTCAGACACTTAATGGATTGAGCCACCCAGGCACCTGTATTTTTTATTCCCTTTGGATGTGAATAAATACCATCTAGTATCAGGAGAACCAGGAATCACTGGGTCAACAGCATGAGCTCTAGAGTCTGGCTTTGGCATGTATATCTAGTGTGACCTAGAATAAGTTACTCAACTTACTCTCTGTGCTCAATCCCCTCATCTAGAAAATGGGGATCATAACACCTATCATTGGGCTGTCATGAGGACAGAGTGTGTTAATATAAACTATTTGGAATCAGGAATGACGTATTCAAAATATAAGCAATGTATAATAAACATTTGGTAAGAAGCAGGCTATGTTGGGCTTTGTTCAGAGCCCCAAACTCTACCTAACCATACCTCTTTTACTATAGGTGGTTCACCTCTCTTTGTGTATTTTTTAATGTTGGCTCAACATTTTCCCCTCCTGTTTAAAATTTCCTACTGCTATGAAGAATATTTGCCATTCTTCAGTCTTCTGAACACTTGAGTCCTTCTACATGGCAAATGGGTAAAATTTTAAAACAAGATCTAGGGTTCAGATTTGATCTTCAGGAAAAACATGTTCCCATCCCACTGCTTTCAGACACAGATGTACCCAAACTTCCCTAAACTGGCATACTTTCCTGCATTTTAACATTTTCCTTCTTGATTTCTTCATTCTGTGCAAACTCATTGGTCTTAGGGCTCATTCCCTCAGACCTCTATTGGCAAGGAAACATTCCTGGAGAGGGAGGTCATCAAACTGGCAGTCAACTCCAAACTCATGTTTCTAATTTAACTAAAACCGCTGCCTTCATGCAATGAGAAAGTACATAACTCAGAAGATTATGGGACAGAGGATACAGTGTTGGGAGTATCAGGCTTCATAGCAAGGGGATGTAGTTTGGAGCCCCCTAAAATCTTCTACATGGGCTGTTGTTTGTGTTGCCCACTTACCAGTGCACCCTGAACAGACTCTTTCTCACTCCCTTTGTTAATCAGCAGAGGAGGAAGCCCTGGGACCATCCTTGCCTCTAACTTCCAAGGATGTTTTCAAATTGAAAAAGATGCAAATAAGTTGATCCGCAATCAAGATTTTGCTTCATAAAAGATATTTGCTTCATGCAAAATATATCAAGCTATTTTTAAGTTGTACACTTAAAGGAACCCAACATCTAAAGTGGACTTTTGAGCAAGTGATGGACTAAAAAAGGAAATAGGCATGATTGGTGTTTTTTTTTTAAGTAGGCTCTGCACTCAGTGCAGAGGCCAGTGTGGAGTGTGAACTCACAACCCCAAGATCATGATCAAAGCTGAGATTAGATGTTGGACACTTAACCAACTCGGTCATGCAGCACCCTTAGCATGATTTGTTGTGTGCAACATATTACAGATCATCAAGTTCATGTGTGTTCTGCTTTCCACTTAAAACTGTGTACCATACAAATTATAGAAAATATGAAAATAAGAATGAAAGTCTCTATCTCTGTCAATTGATCAGAGATCCTCTTTTTGTGTGCAGGTATCCTTCTAACCTTTTAAAAATATATGTACATATCTATTTGTAGATATAGAAAGAAGACCATGTGTTTTCTTTTGACACAAATGATCATACATACCATATGTATTATTTTTCATTTTGCTCTTTATCTTTGGTGTACTATAGAAGTTTCTTCCTATCATTTACGTGGATTCACTCATTGTTAGTAATTGTCATATAATATTTCACTATAAGCCAGGAGGTACTATAATTTAGTTAAGCATTCCTCTATTAGTAGACATTTATTATTTATTTCCAGTTTTTCTGGATAAACAGTGTCAAATCTAACATCTATGTATATTTTTGCAAACTCTTAGTGATACCCTAGTAAAGGTCTGGAATTAGAGTTGCTAGACAAGAGTTATTGAATAGTTCGGTGGTTGAGAGATATGTCACATTGTGATCCAAAAATGCCTTGTAAATTTATACTGTCACCATAGTCATTTTATCCTTACATAAAATATTTAGAACACTAATTAAAAGTCAATACATATATAATACAAATATAGCTTTTAGACAAGAAGGAGAAGACATACATGTTTAGCACTTTCTAAACTGTGACTCAATCATGTTCATTTTTTCTCTTTGGTGTTTCTGATTTGACTTCATGATGCCTCTACCTTGTCTTCAGTCAACTGGAATTGAAGCACTTTTTCCTCAAACTGATGAGCCTCTTTTTTTAGTTATTTGGCCTGGGCTTTTGGCATCAGCCTAGCCAAAGGCAGATCCTGGCGTGTGTGGGCGTTTAATAGCAACAATGTTGCCATTATGTTCAGTGGACTTTGAGAAGCTTTCTACTTTAAAAATTTAACATTTCTGGGGTGATTGTTGATTGTCAATGTATAGCAGGATCAATGGGAGCTGGGTCATTTCAGATGAAATCTGGTATAGGCAGGACCTGATATTGTTGGCAAATTTTATGAAGTCAGCAGTCCTGATTTTTGGCTCGGTGGCACTTTTGGTCTGCTGGATCCGTGCCCCGTACCCAGATTCCCTTCGATTGTGTTACAACATCTCTGCCTTCTTTCTTATCTTTAGTTGTAGTTGTTCTATGATTACAGTGAGCTGGAATTTTGCTGTGGATTTTTATGGGCAAACCACCCTTGATTTCCCACTTAGCTTTCCCATTGGAAAAGAAATGCTAATAAGGAAATGCTTCTATGTATTCCCAATAGGAATCACAACTGCCACCCTCTCACTAATAAGAGCAATCATGTTCTCCTGTGAAACATTTCCCATAAAACAGTGGAGTAAAGTGAAACCCATGACTGTGGGGAAACGTCCCAAACAAAAGGTCTGAATGAAGATCCTACTGTTTGCAATGGCTGCCAATAATTTTCTTGAAAAAATGTCATACATACATATCATATTGTTGTAATCATCTAAAATAAAATATATTTGGTTTTTCAGGGTGTGTCTGAAGCTTATTCTCCTCTTCTACTTTTTCCTTCAAACATTTGCCTTTCTTAGAAGCGTTTCCATTCCTGAAATGTGTAGGCAAACATGTGTGCATACACTGTCAAAAATTAAATGCAGGAAAAATACGTTATACTGCAAGCACACAGGTGCAAGCATCAATGCAGACAACCAACTCTAAGTTGAATCAGAGGTTTTTAATCAGTTCATGTATACACACAAATATAATCATGTTAAAAACTTAGAGACTTTTAAGGCTTTATAACTGGTTAGGTTAGAGCAGGATTTCTCGAAGTCCCGCAATTGACATTTTGGGCTAAGTTTGTTGGGGGTGGGGGACTATGTTGTACATTGTAGGATGTTTATTGGCAACTGTTGCCTCTACCCACTGGATGCCAGGGGTACTTCCTCTCCCTTCTCTTGAGATTAAAAAAAAAATGTCTCCAGACATTTCCCAATATTCTCGGGAGCAAAATTGCTCACCATTGAGAACCTCAGTGTTACAGGTAGCCAAAGACTCTAGCTAATGAACACCATGGCACGTTGAAAAGATTTTGAGGAAAAGTATTGAATACAATTGTATTGGCTCAGTATATGATAGCATCCTGGGTCTTTGGCTCCCTTTAACTCAAGGATCTACTAGGGATGATTTTGTTCCATCCACCACGGAACATTTGGCGATATCAAAAAACATAATTTTTTAAGTATAAAACTCTGTGGTAGTATTAGGTAGCTAGCTAGCTAGGAGGTCAATCTGAAGAAATTGCCAAAAACACAGCCTGGAAGATAAGGAAATTGAAAACATGGAAGTGCACTTACAGGCCATTGAAAATTGGGTAAGAAGCCTCTGTGTATGTCTCCAGGCATTGCAGTGGAACACAGACTGTGAAAAAAAGTTGACATTTGAAGTGAGGTTGCAATTTTTCCAGAATTAATGGAATAGCTGAATCCTCAGATTGAGAAAGTACACTGAATGTTGAGTAGAATATATAAAAAGAGATTCACACTTATCCTAGTGAAAATGTAGATACTTCAGATACAAGGAGAAATTCTTAAAAGAGAATAGAGAGAAAACAGAAATTAAATGATAAAAGATCTACAATTAGACCAACAAATGCTATACTCTCAAAAAAAGGAACAAAAACAGTAAATTATTATCTTCAAAGTACTGATAGAAAATAATGGTCAATTGCTAATGCTATGTCTACTAACCCATCATTGGAGAATAAGGACAAAACAAAGACATTTTCAGATAAAGAACTTAAAAAGGGGGCCCTTTGGGAAGACAGGAACTGATCTCAGAATGAAGGAGTTGAGTCAAGAAGCAATCATAAACAAGGAAATTGGTAAACAGATGGGCATATCTAAACCAGCACTGAATATAAAAAATTATAATTTTTAAATGTCATTATTATAGAGTTCACAGATGGCATGTAAGACAAGAGAGAAATAATTGGGACTAATGCTTTTTAATTGCCTATTTATTCTGAGTCATTAATTAACTTGAGATTTTAAGTGAGTATATATGCTAAATGTTAAGGGTAACCACTAAGCAAATAGAAAAAGGATGAAAAGAAATTAAAGGTACAAGGACTGGAAAGGAGGAGACCAAATTGTGATTTTTCCAAGGCAACAAGATTATGTAGGAAATCCAAGAAAAGACTGCATAGTCATGATTTCTAGAATTATAGAACACTCTAGGATGAGTTAAGATGGCAGAGGAGCAGGAGGACCCTAAGCTTGTGCTGTCCCTCAAGCATAGCAAGATAAATATCAAATCATTCTGAACACCCAAGAAATCAATCTGGGGACTGGGAGAAAAAAACCGCAAGGCTACAAGTAGAAAAACATCTACCCGTGGTTCACCTGGATGGCTCAGTTGGGAAAGCATCAGACTTTGACTCAGGTCATGATCTCACAATTCATGGTTTCAAGCCCTGTATTGGGCTCTGTGCTGACAGCTCAGAGCCTGGAGCCTGCTTCAGGTTCTGTGTCTCCCTCTCTCTCTGCCCCTCCCCCACTCACACTTTGTCTCTCTCTGTCTCAAAAACAGACATTTTAAAAAATAAAAAATAAAAGAAAAACATCTACCTCATGGAAGGTAGGGGCTGTGGACTGCTGATTTGGGGCAGGTAAGAACTGGATATGCTGTGGATGGACGCCTGCTTATAGAGATTACCACAAATTCTTATACAGAGATTACCACAAGTTCTTATAAGCAGCAAAGACCCAGGAGGAGACAGCATGGTCTTAGGATCCCCTGTGTCACACAGGAGAAATGGTTCCCCTTCTTGCAGTGCATTTGGGAACACCAGCGAGGACTCTCTGGAGACAGAAGAACTCATGGTTCCAACATGCCGCATTATTTGCAGCCATAGGAGCAGGAACAATGGCTGAGGATAGCAAGATTTGGTGCTGGCTTTCAGCTACACTCTGCCATAAACTCCAAACAACTGTGTGTCTGTGCAATCGCTTTCCTGGGATGAGCTGGCAAATGGCATAAGGGTGGCGAGATTGAGCAGTGGTCTTTGATGTGGGAGTCCATAAAATTTGGAGTTTAGAAATCAAGCTTGTCCCTGAGATAAAACATAGGGATACTATGCTGCCTGGGAGACAGATGACTCAGGCAAAGAGTAAAGGCAGGAATCTGACAGAGCCAGGTACACAGGAGGGGTGATTGTTTGCTCTTCTGAGAGGGCTTCTTAAAGAGTGGCAGGAGCAAACTCTCCATTCCAGGGATGACAGAGCAGGGAGATGCCATTTCCTGCCCCCACACATCATCAGTGACTGACCTCAGTGAGCTAAACAGTGCCAACAAGTGGAGACTAAGCTCCTTACACCAAGACTCACCCCTGTGCTCCTCCAAGGTGCATCTCTACTAAGTCATGGGAATCAGCACAACACAATCCCCCTCCCCAAAACAAAAGCACAAAAGCCTCACTCACACCAAGTGTACTGATCAAGAAGATAAATCATGAAAGAACTCTAAAAGAAAGAACAGGAAGAAGAAGTAATGGTCAGGGATTTAATCAATAGAGATACAATATGTCTTTACTAGAATTTGAAACAATAATCATGGTGCCTGAGTGGCTTAGTCAGTGTAATGTCTGACTCTTGATTTTGAATCAGATAATGATCCCAAGGTCATAGGATCAAGCTCCATGTTGGGCTGCACACTGAGTACTGAGGCCGCTAAAGACTCATTCTTTCTCTCTGCACCTTCCTCCACTTGTGCATGCTCTCCCTCTATCATCATCATCATCATCATCATCCCAGAAATGTTAAAAATAAAACAAAAATCATAAAGATAATAGCTGGTCTTGAAAAAAGCATAGAAGACACCAGAGAATCCTTGCTGCACAGACAAAAGAACTAAAATCTAATCAGGCTGAAATTTAACAAGCTATAACTGAGATGCAAACCTGAATGGATGCCATGACAATGAGGATGGATGAAGTAGAGGAATTAATCAGTGATATAGAAGATAAAATTATGGAAAATAATTTTTTCTTTTCACAGCTGAAAAGAAGTGGGAACGAAGACTTATGGAACTCAGTGACTCCTTAAGTAATAACATTCATCTTATCAGAGTCCCAGAAGATGAGAAGAGAGAAAAAAGAGCAGATGGTTTATATTAGCAAATTATAGCCAAAAACTTCCCTGATCTGGGGAAAGACACGGACATTAAAATTGAAGAACCACTGAAAACTCCCATTAAATTCAACCAAAGCCAGCCATCACCAAGACATCAGAGTCAAATTCACAACATATACAGACAAAGAATCCTGAAAGCAGCAAGGGAAAAAATCCTTAATCTGCAAAGGAAGACAGATCAGATTTCACAGAAAATCTGTCCACAGAAACTTGCCAGGCCATAAATGAGTTGCAGGATATATTCAACTTCTAAATGGGAAAAATATGCAGCCAAGAATACTCTATTCAGAATAGAAGGAGAGATAAGAGATAGATTCCCTAACAAAAACTAAATGAATTTGTGACCACTAAACCAGACCTGTAAGAAATATTAAAGGGTGAGGAAATGAAGACCAAAAGCAACAGTCTAGAAAGGAACAGAGAAAACCTCTAGAAACACCAATTTTACAGGTAATAAAATGGCATTAAAGTCATATCTATCAATAATCACTCTGACTACAAATGGACTGAATGTTCCAATCAAAAGACATAAAGTCTCAGAATGGATTAAAATACAAGAACTATCCATATTCTGCTTACAAGAGACTCATTTCAGATCTAAAGATACCTGCAGATTGAAAGTGATGAGACGCAGAACAGTTTATCAAGTTAATGCATCTCAAAAGAAATCCAGAGTAGCCATACTTAGACAAACTAGATTTTAAAACAAAGACTGTAACAAGAGATGAAGAAGGGCATTATATCATAATTAAGGGGTCTATCCATCAAGAATATCTAATGATTGTAAATACTTATACCTCCAATTTGAAAGCACCCAAATATAGAAATCAAATAATCACAAAAATAAAGGAACTCACTGATAAAAATACAGTAATAGTAGGGATTTTCATACCCCACTTACGCCAATGGGCAGATCATCTCAGCAGAAGGAAGGGAAGGGTAAAAAAGAAAGAAAGAATATTTACAACATAAAATGAAGTAACCACATTTAAAAATGGAATGAATAACTCCATATCAAAATGGAGTAACTAACTGGAACAGTGATTCTGGAACAGAATCACTATACATGTATAAAGAAATAACAGAAATTTCCCTTCTGAAAAACAGAAAACTCCAACAGCAGCAGCAGCAGCAGCAACAAAACAGCCTGAAAAGCAATAAAAACAGAGCCTTGTGGAGAAAAAAAAAGTGTAATACTTGAGTCATTAAAGTTCTGTTTAAATGTAAACTTCCAGTTTCACATCTGACGTGCTAGGACTGTGAAAATTTTGACTCTCACTCTCACGACATGAAAACAAAACAAAACAGAACAACACCTGAACAAGACAAAAACCAATGACTTTTCCTTAGATATAATAAAATTGAGGTCATAGGACTAACTCCTATGTCAAAAACTGGATATGTGATGTTAATATAGAGAATCACAACTGAAATTAATGTATATGATGCAGAAGCCCCTGGAACAAAAAGCAACTTGAATACTAAAATCATATTGAAGAATTATTGGAGGCTCAGGGAGGACTAACAAGAGTTGGAAAATACTGGGGCCCTAGGTTTTGAAAACTCTAAATCGTTTGGGGTTTATGTGTTGAGGAGATCACACACATTCTCACAGTGAGGAATAGAGAATAGTCCATTCATGTTTCATGCAAGGGGAAGACACATCTTAAGAAACTTAATAGAATATATATATAACAAAAAATATTTTCTTAGACCTTCATGAAGTTAAATTAGAAATCAACAACAGAGGATGGCAGACAATAACAGACAATTTCCCAACAATTGGGAAATGCCAAAATATTTGGAGATGAAATGACACACTGGTTAGTAGCACAGGCATCAAAGGTGTCTTGAGAGAAATTAAAAATTACTGAGAACAAATTAAAATAAAAATTCAAGAAAAGTTATGGGATGTAGCAAAAGCAATGCTTAGAAGAAAATGTATACAGTGAATTAAATACATTGGATTGAACTGAATTGAAAAATATCTTTTGAATGAATAAGTACTTAAAATCAATGTGCTGAGTTTGACCTCTGTTAAAGAAAAAAGCACATAAAGCTGAAGTAAACAAGAATAAAAATTTAAAGAGAGTAAATGAAATTTAAACAGTAAAACAATTTTTAAAATTCTTTGATACGTAAACCCAGTTGTTTGAAAGTATCAATAACATTGACAACTTTCTAGTTATGCAAACTAACAACAATAACAACAACAACAAAAAGGGAATCAAAATGCCACCATCAGAAATGAAAATGGCCATCACTACTAATCTCACAGATATTAGAATGGTAACATTATACAAACAATTCTTCCCACATAGCTGATAACATGAATCAACCGGTTACATGAAAAACGTGAACTACCAAAACTTACCAAAAGAAAAATAGATAATAGAATTAGGTCTATATGTATGTAAGAATTAAATCAATAACTTTTAAACAAAAACAAAAAAGTGTCAAGTCCAAATGAGTTCATAGATAAATTCTGCAAAAATTTAAAGTAGAAATTACACAAATTCTTCACAAATTTCCATAAAATAGAAGCAGAAGGAACCGTTCCTAGTTCAGTCTACAAGGCCAGCCTTCCTCTAGTGCCAAAAGAAAACAGAAATTAGACAGGAAGAAAACTAGAGATCAATATCTCTCACAAAGGTAAGTGCAAAAAACATACTTAATAAAGAATTAGCAAATTAAATGTTATAATGTATAAAAAGAATTATACACCAAGACCAGGTGAAATTTATTCTACTTAATGCAAGTTGGTTCAATATTCAAAAATTAACTAATCAATCCATCACAATGACAGCTTAAAAAAGAAAAATCACATGATCACATCACTAGATGTAACAAATCCGTATGTGATACTGATCTATATAGACAATTAAGGGCCAATGGGTAGCTCAGTTGGTTAAAAGTTCCACTTGGATTTTGTCTCAGGTTATGATCTTTTGGTTTGTGAGTTTAAGCCCCACACAGGGCTCTTCCCTAACAGCACAGAGCATGCTTTGTATTCTGTGTCCCTCTGTCTCTCTGTCTCTACCCTACTTGTTCTCTATATTTCCCTCAAAAGAAATTAAAATAAAATTTTAAAAAATAGAGGGGCACCCTGGTGGCTCATTCAGTTAAGCATCCAGCTTTGGATCATGTCTGTGAATTCGAGCCTTATGTTGGGCTCTGGGCTGACAGTTCAGAGCCTGGAGCTTGCTTCAGATCTGTGTCTCCCTCTCTCTCTCTCTCTGCCCCTCCCCCGCACATGGTCTGTCTCTCTTAAAAATAAACATTAAAAATTTAAAAAAAAACAGATAATACACTGGATTATAAATATTAACAATTTTTAAATTATTAAAGTCTTACAATATGCATTCCTTAATCATAATGGAATAAAATTAGGAAAAAGCAGAAAGATGTTAAAAGGTAATCTCTAGACTCTTAAAATTAAAACACATAAATAAAAAATGGGTTACAAAAATGGGTTAAACAAAAAGTTTTAAGAAAATTAGAAGTGATTCTGAAAGAAAAGAAAATAAAAAGATAATATATCAATATTTGTGGCATAAATTTCAAGTACTGTTTAAAGAATTTATTTTTAAGAAATCTCTACACCCAAATGTGGGGCTTGAATTTAAAATCCCAAGGTCGGGGCACCAGGGTGGCTCAGTTAAGTGTCTGACTTCAGCTCAGGTCATGATTCTCACGGTTTTTGGGTTTGAGCCCTGCCTCCGGCTGTGTGCTGACAGCTCAGAGCCTGGAGTCTGTCTTCAGATTCTGTATCTCCCTCTCTCTCTGACCCTCCCCTGCTCATGCTGTCTCTCTCTCTCTCTCTCTCAAAAATTAAAATAATAATAATAATAAATTTTAAAAATAAAACCCCAACACTGGGGTTCCTGGGTGCCTCAGTCGGTTAAGGTTCCAGCTTCAGCTCAGGTCATGGTCTCACCACTTGTGGGTTCAAGCCCCGCTTTGGGCTCTGTGGTGACACCTCGGAGCCTGGAGCCTGCTTGGGATTCTGTGTCTCCCTCTCTCTCTGCCCCTCCCCACTCTCACTCTATCTCTCTCAAAAATAATAAATATTAAAGAAAAATTTAAAAAAAACCACCCAAGGTCAAGAGTTTCATGTTATATCAATTGAGTCAGCCAGGCACTCCTAAAGTATTGTTTATAATAACAATTATAGTATTAAATTCATACATTTGAATAGAAAAAAATTATAAATTATTATTTAAAACATCCAGAAACAAGGATTAATAGAGAAAATTAAGTCCAAATAACCAAAGGACCACATAAAGATCAGAGAAGAAATGAATGAAATAAAAAAATTTCCAAACACGTTTCAAAGATAAACTAAAATTGATTAAAAAATAAATAAAAATAATAAATTCTATCAAAATATAAGACAGTGTACAAGTTATCACTGGCTGGAATTGAAGAGGGATTATCAATACAGATGCCAAAAGCATTAAAAGGATAATAAATACTTTATTGTTATTTATTTATACTTTATATATAATAATATACTTTATTATACTATGAATAAAATACTTTATTCATATGAATTTGACTACTGAGATGAGGACTGTTATTGAAAAACCACAAATTAGCCAACACATCTAGATAAAATACATAATTTTAATAGTCATATAATTATGAAAGAATTTGAATTAATCCTTTAAAATATTTGAAGAAGAGATTGTCAGACTCAGATGATAACAATGGTGAATTCTACCAAATATTTCACATAACAAAACACGAATTCTATGCAGCCATTTCCAGAAAATAGAAGACTTTTTGACTAATTTTATGATGTGAAAACCAAAGATAGTTTAAAACAAAGATAAAAACACCAAAAAATAAAAATACTATTCATAAATATTCTTCTGGAATATAGATACAAAATCTTAAGAGTTTTCAAAGTTTTGAAAATTGAATTAAAAAGGATAAAAAGAAAAATAAACTATGATCAGGTACAGTTTACCTTAAGAATACAAGATTAGGGGCGCGTGGGTGGCTCAATTGGTTAAACGTCAGGCTTCGGCTCAGGTCATGATCTCACGGTTCATGGGTCTGAGCCCGGCATCTGGCTCTGGGTTGACAGCTCGGAGCCTGGGGCCTGTTTGGGATTCTGTGTCTCCTTCTGTCTCTGCTCCTCCCTTACTTGTGCACTGTCTCACTCTGTCTCTCAAAAATAATCCCTCTTCAATTGATATTGTATTGATAATCCCTCTTCAATTCCAGCTACTGATAACTTGTACACTGTCATATTTTGACAGAATTTATTATTTTTATTTATTTTTTAATAAATAAATGTTTAACAATATATTTTAAAAAAGAATACAAGATTAGTTAATATTCAAAACTCATCTAATGTAATCAATTAATAGTCTAATAAAGGAAAAACAAATGATTATTTCAATTGAATAAAAAATTATAAAACGTCAATATCTCTCATGATAAAAACTCTCAGAATAGGAGAGGCTGTGTGGCTCAGTCCGTTGAGTGTCTGGCTTTGGCTCAGGTCATGATCTCGTGGTTCGTGGATTCTAGCCTTGCATCAGGTTCTGTGCTGACATCTAGCTCAGAGCCTGGAGCCTGTCTTCAGATTCTGTGTCTCCATCTCTCTTTTATCCTCCCCTGCTTATGCTGTCTCTCTCTCTCAAAAATAAATAAAACATTAAAAAAAATTTTTTAAACCTGTCAGAACACAAGAATAGAAATTATATTCACGTACAGCAAAGGAAACTATTAACAAAATAGAAAGATAACCTACCAAATAGGAGAAATTATTTTCAAATATATTTCAAATTATATCTAATAAGAGGTTAATGTCCAAAATATATAAAGACCTCATTAAGCTCAAGAGCAAAAAGTATATATGATTAAAAATTAGCAGAGAATATGGACATTTTTATTAATTCTTATGGCCAACATGTACATGAAAAGATCTCAACATCATTAATCATCAGGGAAATGCAAATTAAAACCACAAGGAGTTATCACCTCACCTGTCAGAATGGCTCATATCAAAAAAGAGTGAAAATGGGGTACATAGCTGGTTCAGTCAGTGGAGCATGTGAGTCTTGACTCTCCAGGTCATGAGTTCAAGAACCAAATTGCATGTAGAGATTACTTTAAAAAAAAGAATAGAAATAACAAGTGTTGGTGAAGATATGAAAAAAAGAGAACCTTTGTGCACTATTGATGGGAATGTGAATTGTTGCAGCCACTATGGAAAACAATATGGAGGTTCCTCAAAAAAATTAATAGTGGAACAATTATATGAGCCAATTATCCACTTCTGGTATGTATGTCAAGAAAATTTATCTAGGTATTTAAAAGATATCTGCAGCTATGTATATTATGTACATAATACTATGCATATTGCAGTGCTATTTACAAAAGCAAGATATGTAAATAGCCAAAGTGTCTAAAATGAATAAATGAGTGAGGCAATTGTGATATATATGTATTTTATGCACAAATTATAAATTAATAAATAAATTAATACAATAAAATAAATACAATATTATTGAGCTTCAAAGAAAAAAGAATGAAAGCTTGCATTTCTGATAACATGAATGGACCTTAAGGACTTATGCTAGTGAAATAAGTCAAACAGGCAAGGACAAATACTGCATGATCTATCTTATACGTGGAATCTAAAACAAAAACTAGAACAAAACCCTCCCCAAGCTTCTCATAGATACAGGGATGGGAAAATGAGTGAAGGGAGTTAAAAGGTAAAACAAACAAACAAAAACCCTACTATCTGCTGTTGTTATCATTTTAATAAAATGAAACACAAAGAAGCATATTCCTCAGCTTGTTAAAGGAATGTTACAAAAGACACACAATAAAACTATATTTAAAAATTTCCCCTTAAGATTAAAAGCAAGTCAAAGATGCCCCACTCTCCACTATTACTCAGCATCATAGTAGAAGTCCTAGTCGATGCAATAAGCCTAGACAAGGAAAGACATAGAAATTGATAATACAGAAAGAAAAAAACTGTTCCTATTTGTAGAGATGTGGTTTTTCTACCTAGAATATCCAAAAGAATCTATCAGAGAATTCCTAGTACTATTATGTAAATTTACCAGTGCTGGGCTATAAAGTCAACACATGAAAATCATATTTATAATACAAATATTCAATAAGAACCCTCAGATCTTTATTTATTTTTTTTTCTTTATAGTTTATTGTCAGGTTAGTTTCCATATAACACCCAGTGCTCTTCCCCACAAGTGACCTCCACCAAGACCATCACCCCGCTTTACTTTTTCCCCTCCCCCTTACCCCCTCAGTTTGTTTTCAGGATTCAAGAGTCTCTCGTGTTTTGTCTCCCTC
>CM053579.1:105762311-105782468 GCA_028646485.1 Cryptoprocta ferox | reverse complement strand
CACCTCCACCGCGTCCCCATGGATGCCCAGCCCACCCCACACACACCTCCACCCGTCTACACAGACGCCCAGCCCACCCCACACACCACCACCCTGGCCACACCACGCTGTCCCGCATCCAGGCACTCAAACCCCGGGCCCGGCCCCCTTGGCCACGAGCACGAGGGAGAGCAGCAGCGTCCTAGCGGTCCTGCGAGGGGAGACCAGCAGCGCAGAGCTCACCAGGCGTGGCCGCCCCCTCTCAGACGCATGTGGCTTCCACTGTGCCGACACGCAGCCATACACGGCAGGCCACGTGTGAGGGGGCCTCTCACACAGCGCGCGTCCCCTGTGACCCGGCTTCCAGGAAAAACCACGCTGATCAAGGCCCTGACAGGTGACGACGCCATCCGGCCCCAGGACCGGCTGTTTGCGACGCTGGACGTGACAGCCCACGCGGGGTGGCTGCCCTCCCGCATGGCTGTCGTCTACATGGACACCATCGGCTTCCTCTCCCAGCTGCCCCACAGCCTGATTGAGTCCTTCTCCGCCACCCTGGAAGACGTGGCTCATTCGGTGAGTGTGGGAGGATCCCAGAGCCCGAGTTACTTAAATACCTGTGTAACCTGGGGCCAGGTCCCCTCACACGACACAACACGGGGGCCGGGTCCCCTCACACACGACACAACCTTGGGGACCTGGCCCCCTCGCTCATGACACAACATGGGGACAGGGAAGACACAACCCGGGGACTGGCTCTCTTCACATATGACACAACACGGGGCCCAGTCCCCTCACACACGACACAACAATGGAGCCCAGTCCCCTCACACACAACACAACGTTGGGGCCGGGGATGACACAAATGGGGGTCGGGTCCCCTAACACATGACACAATCCCATGAGCTGTGTTCCCTCACGCCAGGACTCCAGGGGTCAGGTTTCCTCACACAGCACAATCCCGGGGCCCAGTCCCCCACCCACGACACAACATGGCAGCCGGGTCCCCCCACGACACAACATGGCAGCCGGGTCCCCCCACGACACAACATGGCAGCCAGGTCCCCCCACGACACAACATGGGGGCCGTTCCCCTCACACACGACAGCATGGTGGCCGGGTCCCCTCACTCATAACACAACATGGCAGCCGGGTCCCCCCACGACACAACATGGCAGCCAGGTCTCTGGACACACCACCCCCTCAGGATGGTGGCGCCTACGCCACCCTGAGAGTGAGCCCTTTCCGGTGCCCTTTGAAGACTAGCTCCCGAAGGAGGTGCAGCGCCGTCCCCTCCGTCAGCCCGTGTGCACAGCTGTGGAAGTGGGGGTTCGAGGGCGCTCTGTGGTCCTGCCCTTTAACCAAGCGTGAACGTGAGCGTGAACCAGGCCAACCTCAACTACAGGGCGTCCCATAAAACGCCCCAACAGCGCTCACCGGGGCCACGGAGAGGTGACCGACAACGTGACAGGGGTCCTGGGTGGTGTCCCAGGATGGAAAGGGAGAGGCCAGTGACTCTGGACAGGATCTGGAGCGTCGCCCCAAGAGCGCTCCGTGGTCACCCCGGCCTGGGCACATGCGCCGCTAATGTTGGCGGCAGCAGCTGGGTGAGGACCACGTGGCCACTCTGCCACCACATTTCCGGAAAACCTAGAACATTTCTGAAGTAATGTTGTTCCGAGAGACAGACAGACCGACCGACTGACCGAGACCCAAGCAGGCTCCATGCTGTCGGCACCGAGCCCGACGTGGGGCTTGAACCCACGAACCGTGAGATCGTGAGCTGAGCAGAACCCACAGCCAGTCAGGTGCCCTGCGTTTCCCAAATTCTGCACCGGTCACCCACCTGTGGAACATTGAAACGCGGGCAAACAGCGTTGTTTACGATTTGAAGTAACGCAGCCGCTCGGGGTCCGCGGATTGAGCCCCTCGGGTGAACGGGGCGCCGCTGGGGGCAGGCCGGTCCTACCTGCGGCAACCCCGTGAGTCCGCAGGTGCGCGGTAACCCTTGGTGCGGGCGACGCCCAGGCCCGCGGCCACGCGGAGGGGGCGGCCCGGCGGGGCAGGACCCCGGGCGAGAGGCGCGGCGGGGTGGGCCACGGCCCAGCTCTGGTCTCGGGGAGCCCCCCCGACCAGGGCAGGGGCCCGCCAGGGGGGCAGCTCAACTCCCACCCCGTCGTGCGGTGCCCGCCCGAGCCCCGGCCGGCGCGGGTCCCCTGTGTGCGCCCCGGAAGCCCGTCCCCAGCACGGGGCCCGTCTGCTCCTCAGGATCTGATCGTGCACGTGAGAGACGCGAGCCACCCCGAGGCGGAGCTGCAGAAAGCCAGCGTCCTGGGCGCCCTGCGCGGCCTGCGCCTGCCCGCCCCGCTGCTGGGCTCCGTGCTGGAGGTTCACAACAAGGCCGACCGGCTGCCCGGGTGAGTGCGCCCCGCCGCCCCCACCCGCGGACCCTCCGCCCCGCCGGTCAGGAGCTCGGTGCTGCCCCCTGGAGGCGGCTTTCCGAGGAGCGTCCCCCGCCGGCTCCGCCAAGGCCAGGGGAGGTCCCAGCGCCCTGTCCCACCTGCCTGCCGTCAGGTGCCTGAACTCAGGACAACCAGGATGCCGCCGGAGCGGCCTGTTCGGAACCCCGCGCGCCCTCAGTCCCTGTGTCCCCCAGCCTTACCCTGGGTCTCTCCGTCTCTGTGTTCTGTCCGGCGGGCCGGGTCCTCTCCTGGGACCGCCTGAGGCAGTCACAGTTCAGCCCCGTGGGCGGGGGTTCTTGGGGACCCTCCTGCTCGGTGTTCCGAGCTGAGTGGGGTCTGCCCGCCGCCCCCGTGCAGGTACAGCCCGGCGGGACCCCAGGCCGTGGCCGTGTCCGCCCTCCTGGGGCACGGGCTCCCGGAGCTGAAAGCCCGGCTGGAGGACGCCGTCCTGAGAGCCACAGGGAGACAGGTGCTCACGCTCCGGGTCCGGCTGGCGGGGCCGCAGCTGAGGTGCGCGCGGCTGGGCGGGGCCGCAGCCGAGGTGGGCGGGGCCGCAGCCGAGGTGGGCGGGGCCGCAGCGGAGGTGCGCGCGGCTGGGCGGGGCCGCAGCCGAGGTGGGCGGGGCCGCGGCGGAGGCGCGCGCGGCTGGCGGCGAGTGAGGGCCGGGGGCGGTGGGGGCGTGGCGTGGGGGGCCGTGGAGCGTGCAGGTGCAGGGAGGACGGGGCAGAGCGCGGGCACCCGGGGCAGGTGCTGCTGTCTGACGCGCCTGCCTCGAATCTCGGTTAATGACTTGGCGTGCGTGCGGGCGGCAGCCGCCTCCTTGAGCTGACGGGGGTAGGGGGGGTTCGGGGTCGTTGGCAGTAGCTCCCCAGTGACAGCAAGGTGGTGCGGAGCTGGGGGACAGGGCTCTGCTTGGGAACAGTTCCTGCGAACAAGACCCGTTGGGGTCCTCGCCCACCTCACAGCGTGCCCCTTGCTCGTCTCCTCAGTTGGCTGCACCAGGAGGCCACGGTGCAGGACGTGGACGTGCTCCCCGAGGCCGGCGCGGCCGACGTCAGGGTCGTCATCAGCAGCTCTGCCTACGGCAAGTTCCGGAAGCTCTTCCCAGAGTGCGCCAGCCAGTGAGGGAGTGGAGGCTGCGTGCTGCTGCGCCGGAAGGGCTGGGGGCCGCCCCCCTGCGGCCAGAAGGCGAAGGTCAGGCCTCAGGGTGACTGCGCGCCTGAGAGCGGATTTCCCTTCCACGCTGTTCCAGCTACAGGATGTTAAAAGCTCTGCTCTGTGTCTGTACACGGCCTTTCCGATCCTCCCAGCGCCGGCCGCCGGCACAAGGTCCCAGCAGCGGTGGCCGCTGTGGGAGGAGCCGCTCGGGGTCCCCCGTGTGCTGTGCCCCATGGACCCAGGGCTGCCGGGCCTCCCTGCGGCCCACGGTGGTGTTCTGGCCGTAAGGGCCGTCTCCGGGGCGCCTGGGGGGCTCAGTGCGTTGAGCGTCCGACTTCGGCTCAGGTCCCGAACTCGCAGTCTGTGAGTTCCAGCCCCGCGTCGGGCTCTGTGCTGACGGCTCGGAGCTTGGAGCTGCTTCGGATTCTGCGTCTCCCCCTCTTTCCCTCCCCTCCTCATTCTCTGTCTCTCTCTGTCTCTCAAAAATAAGTAATCGTTAAAAACCTCCCCACTACCCAGAGGCCTCCACGGGGGTGCGCACACAGAGCTGGAGGAGAAATAGGACAGGGCAGTGTGGACAACGGGGCAGTGTGGACGGGAGGAGGTGTGGTCAGGCCAGCCCAGGTGACCCTGAAGCAGGAGACCGGCTGGCCCCAGGGACTGGCTCCTACAGGGACCCTGAGGAGACCCCAGTGGGCAGGGCAGTGTCCTGCACAGGCTGCCCCTGAGGTCCTGCCTGGTCTTCCTGCCCCTGGGCAGGTCCCCGATCTTCACTGAGGCCCCCCCAGCCCTGCTGTCTGCCTGGGACCCACACCAGGGCCACCCCTTCCAGCCCCCACTCTGTCATCCACCGCAATTTCTCCCCATGCAGGAGACACAGGAAGGGGTGCGGATGGGTCCGACCTCTGGTCCCTCACTCTTCTCCCCACAGTACCCCCCTGGGTCTCCACCCGGTCCCAGAGACCCCACCCCAAGGCCCAGAGACAACTGGGTCCTGACGCCTACTGTGCTTGCTTACAAAGCATGAGGAGGAGGTAGGTAGGGGTCTCAGGGCCTGCGTGGGAGGGTCCGGGTCCTCAGGGGCCCAGGAGGGAGGATCAGGGACCTTGGGGGACCCCAGACAGAGGGCATCAGTCTTCCCATTGAGGGGACCAGGTACAAGACCTGGGTCTCTCAGCGCCCGGTCCACTGTGCCCCCAGCAGCCGGGCCCTGAGAACAAACCCACCATGAAGAAGGGGGCCTGGGCCTGGCCAACCCCTGAGTGCCCGCACCCCGATTCTGACATGGGAAGGGCCACGTATGGGTTTCAGGGACCCACAGACACTATCGCTTGATAGTAGTTCCCTCAGCCAGCAGCCATGGACCCGCTGGACACTGAGCACCTGAACCACATGGCCTCCTTTTCCCTGGGCTCGTGGTCCGCACACGCAGCCACCACAGTGCCTGCCTGGCAGATCCTTTGGACACGGTGCATCCCTCAAATACAAAACTCT
Organism: Cryptoprocta ferox; assembly: GCA_028646485.1. Lineage (NCBI taxonomy): Eukaryota > Metazoa > Chordata > Mammalia > Carnivora > Eupleridae > Cryptoprocta > Cryptoprocta ferox. The sequence goes on along the minus strand of CM053579.1, from coordinate 105,777,375 downwards.
CAGAAACTCATCTTTAAAATTAACCATGGGTGGCGGGGGGGAGCGCCTGGGTAGCTCAGTCAGTCAAGTATCTGACTTCAGCTCACATCATCTCACAGCTCATGGGTTCAGGCCCTGCATCGGGCTCTGTGCTGACAGCTCTGAGCCTGGAACCCACTTTGGATAAACGTTTTTTTTAATTTAAATAAATTAAATAAAATAAATATGGGGGACATACCTGGCTGGCTGTGGGTGGAACATGCAACTCTTCATCTCAGGTTCCTAGGTTTGAGCCCCACGTGGGCTATAGAGATCATTCAAAAGTAATATCTTTCTTATTTTTTTAAAAAATCAGGGGTGCCTGGGTGCTCAGTCGGTTTAAGCGTCCGACTTCATCTCAGGTCATGATCTCGAGGTTTGTGGGTTCAAGCTCCACATCAGGCTCTGTGCTGACACCTCAGAGCCTGGAGCCCGTTTCGGATTCTGTGTCTCCTCCTCTCTCTGTCCCTGCCCAGTTTGTGCTCTGTCTCTGTCTCTCAAAAATAAATAAAAACATTAAAATTTTTTTCTAATCTTTTTTTAACTTCATTCATTTTGAGTGAGCGTGCACGCGCGCACAAGAGCACACAAGCAGGGAAAGAGCAGAGAGAGTAGGAGAGAGAAGGAATCCAAAGCAGGGTCCGCGTGTCAGTGTAGATCATAACCTGAGGCAAAATCAAACGTCGGTGCTTAACTGACTGAACTACCCAGGCGCCCCTTTTGTTTGTTATTTATAGAGACACACCAGCTTTCTTCGGGTATTTTTTATTTACTTTCGGTCTTCTATGTTCTTGTTTCTCCTTTTTTCTTTCTTTTTTCTTTTATTTTCTTTCTTTCTTTCTTTCTTTCTTTCTTTTCTTTCTTTCTGAGAGGAAGAGAGAGGGAGACAGAGGGAGAGAACACGTGCAGGTTCCACTTTCAGTGTGGAGCCCATCACAGGGCTTAATGGGATCCACGAACCTGGGATCATGACCTGAGCTAAAATCAAAAGTCTGATGCTTAACTTACTGAGCCACCCAGGAGCCCCCAAATAACATCTTTAAAAAAAAAAAAATAAAGTACAATCTTCACAGAGCTAGAACAAACAATCCTAAAATTTGTATGGAACCAGAAAAGACCCCAAATAGCCAAAGCAATCCTGAAAAAGAAAACCAAAGCTGGAGGCATCACAATCCCGGACTTCAAGCTGTGTTACAAAGCTGTAATCATCAAGACAGTGTGGTACTGGCACAAGAACAGACACTCAGGCCAATGGAACAGAACAGAGAACCCAGAAAGGAACCCACAAACGTATGGCCAACTTTGGCAAAGCAGGAAAGAGTATCCAATGGAATAAAGACAGTCTCTTCAGCAAATGGTGCTGGGAAAACTGGACAGCAACATGCAGAAGAATGAACCTGGACCACTTTCTTAAACCTTACACAAAAATAAACTCAAAATGGATGAAAGACCTAAATGTAAGATACGAAGCCATCAAAATCCTTGAGGAGAAAGCAGGCAGAAACCTCTTGGACCTCAGCTGCAGCAACTTCTTACTCAACATGTCTCCAGAGGCAAGAGAAACAAAAGCAAAAATGAACTATTGGGACCTCATCAAGATAAAGAGCTTCTGCTCAGCGAAGGGAACCATCAGCAAAACTAAAAGGCAACTGACGGGATGGGAGAAGATATCTGCAAATGACATACCAGATAAAGGGTTAGTATCCAAAATCTATAAAGAACTTATCAAACTTAATGCCCAAAAAACAAATAATCCAGTGAAGAAATGGGCTAAAGACATGAGCAGACACTTCTCCAAAGAGGACCTCCAGATGGCCAACTGACACATGAAACGATGCTCAACGTCACTCATCATCAGGGAAATTCAAATCAAAACCAGAATGAGATACCACCTCACACCTGTCAGAATGGCTAACACTGGGGCGACTGGGTGGCTCAGTCGGTTAAGCATCTGACTTCAGCTCAGGTCATGATCTCACATTTTGTGGGTTCGAGCCCCGTGTCAGGCTCTGTGCTGACAGCTAGCTCAGAGCCTGGAGACTGTCTTCAGATTCTGTGTCTCCCTCTCTCTCTGACCCTCCCCTGCTCACGCTGTCTCTCTCTCTCTCTCTCTCAAAAATAAGTAAAACATTTTTAAAAAATGGCTAACATTAACAACTCAGGCAACAAGAGATACTGGCGAGGATGTGAAGAAAGAGGACCTCGTTTGCACTGCTGGTGGGAATGCAAACTGGTGCAGGCACTCTGGGAAACAGTATGGAGGTTACTCAAAAAATTAAAAAGAGAACTATCCTATGACCCAGCAACTGCACTACTAGGTATTTATCCAAGGGATACAGGTGTGCTGTTTCAAAGAGACAAATGCACCTCGATATTTATAGCAGCACTATCAACAATAGCAAAAGTATGGAAGGAGCCCAAATGTCCATCGACGGATGAATGGATAAAGAAGATGTGGTATATATATATACAATGGAGTATTACTCAGCAATCAAAAAGAATGAAATCTTGCCATTTGCAACTACGTGGACGGAACTAGAGGGTATTATGCTAAGCAAAATTAGCCAGTCAGAGAAAAACAAATATCAAATGACGTCAGTCATATGTGGACTTTAAGATACAAAATAGATGAACATAAGGGAAGGGAAACAAAAATAATATAAAAAACAGGGAGGGGGACAAAACCATAAGAGACTCTTCAATATGGAGAACAAACAGGGTTACTGGAGGGGTTATGGGGGGGAATGGGCTAAATGGGGAAGGGGCATTAAGGAATCTACTCCTGAAATCGTTGCACTAAATGCTGACTAAATTGGATGTAAATTGCTTAAAAATTAATAAAAATAATTTAAAAATTTAAAAAAGTATGGGGGTGCCTGGGTGGCTCAGTCGGTTAAGCATTCAGCTTCACCTCAGGTCATGATCTCATGCTTCATGGGTTTGAGCCCACTTCAGGCTCTGTGCTGACAGCTCAGAGCCTGAGCCTGCTTCAGCTTCTGTGTCTCCCTCTCTCACTGTCCCTCCCCTGCTCATGCTCTGTCTCTTCGCTTTCTTTCAAAAATAAATAAAACATTAAAATTTTTTAAATAAAATACAGAACCTTTGCTTCATGTCTGCATGAAGAGACTTAAAATAACACAAAAGTGAAACGTTTGGTCCAGAACTTTATTTTATTTATTTTTAAAATTTTTTACATTTATTTATTTTTAAGAGACAGAGTGAGTCAGAGTCCGAGCGGGGTAGAGGCAGAGAGAGAGGGAGACACAAAATCTGAAGCAGCTCCAGGTTCTGAGCTGTCAGTGCAGAGCCCGACACGGGGCTTGAACTCACAAACTGCGAGATCGTGACCTGAGCCGAAGTCGGATGCTCAACCAGCTGAGCCCCCAGGCGCCCCAGGACTCTAATTTATAAAGCAATAATGAAGTGCGGCCCTGCGCGGCAGGTGGACAAAGGTCCCCGTGACGTGAGGAACATGCTCCTTCAACAGGGGGCTTGTAAAGATCCCCCCCCATGTGTTGCCCAGATGTCTCCGTCGCTTGAATGACAGAAACAGAAATCCACAAGGTGGAGTTTTCAACTGTTCCTGGGATTGAACAATTGTGAGGACCGTTCCAGACACGAACGGAAGGTACTTGTGGATCGGACGTGGACAGAAGTGTGGTCACGGGATGCTCCGAGGACGTGTCATCCCGTCTGCGCCATGGTCCCAGTGCTGTCCTTCGCCTCCTGCGGCTGCCGCGAGCACGCTGAGCGCCAACAGCTCCTGACGTGACGCGTCCGCACACCGACCACATCAGCTCATCTTCTTTTGGAAAATGACTACTTTGACCCTGAAGAAAACTCATTCTAACACGGAGTAAAGCGTCATCTTGAAGGCAATCCTAAGAAAACCCAATGTCTTCATCGGCGGCGGAATGCTCTGGAACGCGAGATGCCCAGGAACCCCTGGGAACCCTCTTCATGGGGGCAGGAACCAAACGGACCATCGGGGCTCACCGCGTGGCTGAGAACGTCAGGTTTGTGTGCGAAACGTGGGACGGGTGTGATGTTTGCGTTCGCGCAGCCGGGTCCCTGGGTACGGGGCGGGGGGCACTGATGTCCGGCCTCTCACAGGGAGCGGGGGTCTCCTTCGTACCCCGGCGCTTTAACTCACGGAGGCGGCCAATCACCAGAAGGACTTGTTACGCGCGGCGCCCAAGGCGGTGTGCTGCCCGGGGCCACAGGGAGAACCCGTGTGGGGCGGAAATTGGCGTCAGGCCACGCAGTTTCCGTGGGAGAGGCAGACGGCGCAGCGGGAAACCGGCACCCCTCACCTTGCTGTCCTTCCCGGGTACTGCATGTTGCACAGACGGCAGGTGCGCGGCCCTGCGGCCGCCCCACATTTCCAACGGCAGCCCCTCACTCCGAGTCTCTGCGGCCCACTCTGGCGCTTCTCGCAGGATTGCCCACGTGTTCATTATTACTGTGTCTGTTATGCTGATCTCTGTCAGCAGTTAGGACTCACTGACACCTCAGAGGACGGCTAGTATTTTTTATCGATACAGTACGATTTCATTAAGGCACGTGCACTGTTGTTTTTTTTCTTTTTTGGACATAATACGATTGGTGCCCGTTTACTAGACTATTACTAAACACGCCACTGTTGTTTGCCCTGGGAAAGCAAAACTTCACTTGACACACTTTACTGCAATTTTGCTGGGATGAACCCCGCAATATCAGCAGGGTGTGTACGAATCGAATCGGCTCCACGGTGAACCCCGAAACGTATGTATCTGGGTTTGGCAAGCACATGCTGGATGATGGGGTTGCTACGCTTCGTATAAGCACGTGCTCCCAAGTCCCTTGTCTCAGTCTCTAATTAGGAATCCACTAGCCCTGAGACAGGGTGTCTGCAAGGCCCCCAAATGCCAGAGCACCAGGAACAGAGAAAAGAGGAAAATGGCGTTCGCGTTCTCAGTGCTGTGACGAATGCCTGCCAAAAAGAGACAGACACACAGACAGACCCTAAAACCACAGAATGAGGACGTTGGAAAGCTGACAAATGCCCAGTGTGATCTGGGAGAGAAGAAGAGTGACAGGTGTGGCAGGAACCCCAGGACCACTGGCCTAGTTTCCGGGATGCCTGAGGGCAGCCTCCCAGAGGCAGGAGGAAGGGGGTGTGGGAGCCTTGGCGAGGTGGTCGGAGGAGAGCAGAGTCCAGGGACACTGATGGGGATGAGGACGCCACGGCAGCGCCCAGGGTGGGCACCCACCTGTCCATCACACGTGCATGCCCACATCGGCTGGAAGAGACCGCCACGGAGGCTTCTGGGAAACGAGGGACCGAGTGCGAAACACCAGCTGCCTTGCAGGGCCCTCTGTTCCTCCGTCTCCATCGGAAAAGCCGAAGGAGAAGCAGCCCTGGGAACCCGCCGGCCTGGGGGGGAGCAAACGTGGTGGTTTCGTCGGAAAGAACAGTACCTTTTCCCCATTTCAGTGGTTTCCTCCGTGGACTCGACGTGGCCAGTCCTACCCCACAGACATGGTATTTTCGGGCTTTACGCAGCTCTGGGAGACTGTCAGGACGTCATCCTGCTGCTGTCACAGGCCCCATGTGAGGGGATGTCCCACGGCAGCCACGCTGTGGCTACACCTGAAGGAGCAGATCCCACGTTCCGGGTCCTTCTTCCTCTCAGGATTCAAGCAGATGCCTCCACTGATCATCACTGTGTTCTTTCCACTCCTGCCCCAGGAGCCACAAACCTGGGCATCACCCGCGGCGGGCGGAGAGGGGGGAGAGGGGAGCACCCCATGGATGGCGGGAGGTGGTGAGGCTGGGACCCTGCCCCACGTCCCCGCCGCGCCCCGTGTCAGCATCGCAGCAGCTTGTCGTTGAGCCTGATGACGTCGCTGACAAACGCGTCGGCCCCGATGAAGTCCCCAGCAATGATGTTGGTGCACCGCGTGCCCGGCCCGGGGCACTGCTCCCGCACCCACGCCCGCAGGTACGGCAGGTTGGGGAGCGTCATCTTCTCCAAGGACCCGGACGGGTGTGCCAGGACGTACGCCAGGTTCTCCGTCAGGTTGATGCCCGCCACGAATAGCCCGCCTGGAACAGTAAGGAGAGGGAGGTCGGGGGTGCCGTGGCCGGCAGGCTCCCACGTCCCCGGCCCCGCGTCCACCCGCTTCTCATCGCAGACTTGCACAGCTCCGTGCAGGATAGGGCTCCAACGGCACGGGACACACGTGTCTGCGTCACTGCCAGCCTCCTGCCACCCGGCGCGGGGACGGGTAACGTCCCCAGAGACGTGCGTGTCCTGATTCCCGGGCGGTGGATGGAGTCCTGTCCCCGGAGATGCACGTTGCCCACAAGAGAGCGGGTTTCCTTACAGAACCACCACAAACACCTCAGGCCACGGCGAGAGCAATGCAAATGCCACGTGGGAAGCTCCAGACATATAGGCCCCGTCACCTCCGTCAGCTGGATGCCACGCAGCTGTGGTACGAATGAAGCGCCAGGACCAAAAGAAGATGTAAAACCTGACAGAGAAAGACAGAGGGACAGAGACGGACAGACGCGGATGGAGCGTCAGAGACGGACAGACGCGGAGGCGGAGAGGGATCCCATCTCTAGAGGGATCAACCCCATCCGCGGCGCACAGGGAGGTCCACTAGCCCGCGCGCACACACGCTTCACAATCACCGGGTCCACAGACCATCAGTGTAGCCGCCGTGCTCTGGTGATGCTCTTCCGCGGCAAGCTGTGCACAGCGCATGTGTGTGCGAGTGTGTGTGCTTAGAGTGCATGTGCGTGCGCGTAGAGCACGTGTGCATGTGGAGTACATGTGTGTTTGTGTACAGTGCGTATGATTACGTGTAGCGCACGTGTGGTGTGTGTAGAGTGTGGGTGTGTGTAAAGCGCATGTGGGTGTGTGTAAAGCGCGTGTGGGTGCGTGTAGAGCATGTGTGGGTGCGTGTGGGTGTGTGCAGAGTGCGTGTGGGTGTGTGTACAGCGTGGGTGTGTGTGTGTAGAGCACGTGTGGGTGCGTGTAGAGCGTGTAGTGCATGCATGTAGAGTGCATGTGGGCGCATGTACAGCATGTGGGTGTGTGTAGAGTGTGCATGTGGGTGTGTGTAGAGCATGTGTGGATGCGTGTAGGTGCATGTAGAGTGCGTGTGGGTGTGTGTAGAGCATGTAGGTGCATGTAGAGCATGTGTGGGTGCATGTAGTGCATGCGTGTAGAGCGCGTGCGGGTGCGTGTACAGCGTGTGTGGATATGAGCACAGCATGTGTTGGCTTGAGCACTGCCGTGTGTGTGCTTGTGCAGCATGTGTGGGAGTCTGTACAGCATGTGTGGGTGCGTGCACGGTGCGTGTGGGTGTGAGCACAGCACACTGCACACGACATGTGTCGCGTCCTGTGAAAGGTGGTGTGACCACACCTGCAGAGCTGGGGCCAGCTGTGGACCTGAGTGTACGCCCCTTGGCACACAAACAGATGTCTCGTGGACATGGCTGTGTGCGTGTGTACGTGACGTGGGGAATAAAAGCCAAAGGAAATGTAGGTGCAATTAAATTTCCTTATGACCTGCAGCACACGGACAGGTACTGGAGACCCGCTGAGGATGGGGTCGCCCCAGGAGAGTCCCTCGTAGCGTGCGTCTTATTCGCTAGAGGAAAGGACAGCCTTAGCCTGACAACGTCAGGCCTCTGGAGCCTTCTTTACCATATGAAAGTCCTGGGCGCTTCCCTCTAACGCACAGGAATATAACCAGTCTGTCCACAATCCCGGGGCTTCTCCTCCAGCCCATGGGCCCTGTCCCCGCGCTTCAATAAAACCACCTGTTTGCACCAAAAACCTCTCGAGAATTCTTGCTGCACCCTCGGCTCCAAACCCCAACATTTTCCACGTCAACCCGGACCTGTGGGGCTCTGGCAGACTGTTTGGCCACTTAACCAGGCCAGCATATCCCTTCTGATAATTGTCTGGACGGGCCTCCTGCTGACGGGACAGGCTGTCCTAGTGAGGGGGACGCTGACTCTCTGTTCCTCGTCCTGACAGATGTGGGGGCTTCCCCCGCAGTCATTTCCCGGGCTAATGGCTGTGATCATTGGAGCCAACCCTGCCTAGTCGGCCTCGGGACGGGGACTTGATGGAATATCCCCAGGCAGCCGTGAAAATGCTCCCCCAGCACCCAGCTCCCCCCCGTCTCTGCAGGGAGCAAGATCCCCACCCACCTCCCTGGTAAAAACTGACAGTGGGGAACAGAGTGACGTTCAAGTGGACACAAGTGGAATGTAATTCAGTATTTAAACTAATTTAAATTTGTGGGTTTAATTAAGACAGACCTGTCTTTAGAGTTACCAGCATCAAATACCACGCTTTTATTCTCTCCGGGTTCACTAAAGGTGAGGTAAGCTCGCGTCATCTCTGTTGTGATTTGTCAGCAAAAAAGACTTAAAATGATGCTTGACTTTGTCTCAGAGTTTTCACAGGTAGTTACATAGCTTTGAAAGTCTTCCGTGGGGCACCTGGGGGGCTCAGTCGGTTAAGTGGCCGACTTCGGCTCAGGTCATGATCTCATGGTTCGTGGGACAGCTCAGAGCCTGGAGCCTGCTTTGGATTCTGTATCTTCCTCTCTCTCTGCCCCTTCCCTGCTCATGCTCTGTTTCTCTCTATCTCAATAATCATAAAAACATAAGAAAAAAAAAGTCTTCCGTAACCTGAGACTTTAAAGCTTTGCTGCGATGATAAATTGGATTGAATTCCTTGAACATCTAGACCTTTTCCCAACGGGGTGTAGCTCTGAAGCCCTGACTGATTACTGAACAGACGTTTGTGATTTTCGGCTGCTTACTGCAGAGAAACTAAGGATATTTAAATCTCTTGGAAAACATGCTTTGTGCTTAATTTTTTTCATTTTTTTGTGCTTTAAATTTTAAAGCACATTAATTTGTGCTTTAAATTTTAGGTTCATACATTTGCCATCTAGACATTCTGGTTTAACAGTTTACAATTGGTTACCAGTTACTTTACACTGGAGACTAAGGTTTCTAAGACTAAAAACTCTGGTAAATGGGGCAGGCGCCTGGGGGGCTCAGTCAGTTGAGCATGAGGTTTTGGCTCAGACCATGATCCCACAGTTCATGGGTTCAAGCCCCGTGTTGGGCTCTGTGCTGACAGCTCCGATTCTGTGTCTCCCTCGCTCTCTGCCCCTCCCCCACTTGCTCTCTCTTTCTCTCTCAAAAAGAAATAAAAAATAAGAATAATAAAAGCCACATTCAAACTGAACCAAGAATTAGTAACGTGGGATTAAATGAACTGAAGACGACGACGATAGTTTTGCAAGTCTTGTTAGAAACGTTCCTGGTTCCCTAGTGTTTGCTCTTCCAGATTAAGGAAACTTTCTCTGGGAGATCTATGACGCATAGGCATGTGACGAAGGACTCATCTAACTTTTCTCTCTACTTGAACCCTCGGAGATTCAGAAACCCTCAGTGACTGTTCTTTCTCTCCTGGGGATTAGAATCTTTTACATAAATTCAGTAACAATCTGTTCTTTTAACAGGACACCATTGGGAACATTGGTTATTTTACCAACGCTTTGACTAGAACGTCCTATTTGAAAGTGACCTGCTTGTTGTACATGAATTTAGCCTCAGTCCTTCCGTCTTGATCCAGAGTTTACCTTCTAGGCCTGCACTTGGGGTGGGGGGGGTGGCTGCATGACTATCCCCACCCAGGTACAAGAAAAGAAAAACAAACAAGTAAAGAGACAAGGCTTAATGGTCCCTGTTAATGGTTATTTACGACACAACTGGCATACTCTGTCCTTGAGAAAATAATTCTTTCCTCGAGACCCCCTAGGACCCTAAACCCTGCCTTCAGAATGACAAATGTCTTCCTGCGGACCAGGATGAGGGCCCTCTCCTTATCTGTTCGTAGACACCTTACAATAACCACTCAATTCTGCTTCTGTACCTCCTGCTTGCTTGCCCATTATAAAAGGCCCCAAGTTCTTGGACTCAGGGCCACACATTTAAAGTTCTGTCTTAACTCTGTGCGGTCCCGGCCGGTAATGAAGACTCCCTTAATTCGGCTTTAGTGGTGTCGGTTGGTCTCTGTGTCTCTCAGCATAACATGTGTAGACTCAGGTATGAGCAGACAGCTCTTAAGAACCAAGGCTGACTATGAAACCTGGAGCCGTAAAGCCTCTTGGAAACGTTGGCCTGATCCCTGCTGATAGAGTTCCCAGCAGCCTCCCCAGGTGAGGACAGAAGGTCACTTCCTGGCAGGTGCAGGAACCTCAGGACATTTGGGGACCTCGTGGAGAGGAGTTCACCCACATCTACAGGTGTTGCAGGCCCGTCTGACAGAAGTACTGGCTTCTGGCCTGGAGAGGCTACGAATAGTTCAAGTGAGAGCTTCCTTATGAAAAGTTCCAGCAAAGCGAATTTTGAAAAATCTACATGGCTTATCACGATTCTTCTGAGGTTATGTAAATAATTAGACCAAGTTTATTAAAACTGGATTTGTTGTGCAAACAGATGAGTCTTGACTTGACTACCTTTCCAAATGAGGGTAAACAGAGAGAAAAAATCATGTTTCAGTAACACGTCTTTGTAGAAACTAACTTTTTTTAGGTTTTGGGGGGCTTTGTTTTTTATTTTTACTTTGATTTTTCCTATTTTTAAAAAATATTTATTTATTATTTTTGAGAGACAGAGTCTCTGAGCAGGGGAGGGGCAGAGAGAGAGGGAGACACAGAATCGGAAGCAGGCTCCAGGCTGAGCTGTCAGCACAGAGCCCGACGCGGGTCTCGAAAGCATGAACCGTGAGATCATGACCTGAGCCGAAGTCGGACGCTCAACCGACTGAGCCACCCAGGCGCCCCTATTTTTACTTTTAGACTGAAAGAGAGTGAGTTGGGGGGAGGGGCAGAGGAAAAGAGACTGAGAATCCCAACGCAAGGCTCAATCCTACAAACATAGAATCATGACCTGAGCTGAAATCAAGACTTCGGATGCTCAACCAACTGAGCCCCCCAGGCGTCCCTCAAAGGCTGTTTTTACTGGACTTCTTTTTCTCATAATAATATTATTTTGGTGTCTTTTCCGGGGTCTCCCTGCTTGGTGCCAAGACTGCTTCACAGCCATGACTTCCAGAAGACAGATGACCCTTTCTCCTCAGGCAGGCTCATGTACGTTGTCTGCCTTGCACTGGCTGCCCTGTCTTTGTAACTCCGATATCGAAACAGCCCAAGTGACCAGTGTGGGCCCGTAGGTGTGATTGAGAAAAATCTGTTATAAGATGGCCGACAGGACTGATGAGGAAATTCCTGTCCCTGATCACAGACACCCCCCCCTTCCGGGTTCTTCTTCCCACCCTGCTTGTCGCGCACATTAACGAGGAATGTGGAGTAACAGACTATAAACTGTTCCCCTGCTGATGCTCTGGGCTCAGACCTCTGGAGAATGATCCGGTCTGGCCCTCAGGTGTAAAATAACCCTCCTCCCTTCCAAGAACTCTTGGATTTCCTGCGGGGGAGGGGGGGAGGATCCAGACCAGATTCTGCAACAGGTGGGGACAGCTCTACGCCCCTACTCAGCAGGAAGAACTTACAGAAGATGAGACCTTCCCGCTCAGCCAAGATTTCAGTGTCAGAATTGTTCCGGGGGAAACGATGTGGGGAACAAAGGCAGAAACGGATTAAATTTCCACACAACCTGCAGCCCGTTGACAAACACTTGAGACCCTGAGTGAAAGTTCCTCCGGGAACTCCCTACTCTCCTACTGCTCGGGCTTTGCCTTGAGGGGAAAATGACAAGGGCCGCGCCAGCATCCTGAGTCCCCTGAGCATGTGAAAGTCTTTCTGGGCAGTTCCCTCTCTTCAGCTCCCCCACCTCCAAGAGTGTAGTCGGCCACCACTCGTGGCCGCCGTCCCGTCCCTCCCATTGTCATAACACCACCTGTGTGCACCAGAGTCTGTCCTGGCCATCGGTTCGGAACCCCAACGCTTCACATTGCATCGTATGTGTGGACTTATCGGTACCTATGTGCGTGCATGCACGCGTGTACGCGGCCCCTCGCACACACACGTGTGCGCACACCTATACACGTGTTCTAATGCTACCTCAGCACACACAAGCTACGTGACTTGTAAAGTCCTTCCTGAAACGACCGCGAGGGGCAACGGGGGTCTGACAATCGCTGGGGGCGATTGTCTCAGTACTGCGGGCACTGCTCACCTGGGCACCTGGGCACCGCCAGGCGCCGCTCACCTGGGCACCGCCCCCGCGCCGCTCACCTGGGCGGCCGCAGCTCTGCTTGTGCTCCAGGTAGTGGATGAGCTCCTGTGCTTTCACCTGGTCCCCCCACCAGTAGGGGATCCCAGGCCACAGCTCCCGGTGCCGGCCCACGACGCTCGCCTCCTCGTAGGACAGAATGACCTGCTGGCCGCGTGTCCACAGCTGGTTCAGTGTCGGCACCTCCTGCAGAGGGAGGAGGAATAGGGGGTGTCCAAGAGAGACTGATGGTGGAGGATCAGGGAGTGTGAGAGACTGATGGTGGGGGATCGGGGAGTGAGAGAGACTGATGGTGGGGGACAGGGGAGTGTGAGAGACTGATGGTGGGGGCTCGGGGAAGGTGAGAGACTGATGGTGGAGGATCAGGGAGTGTGAGAGACTGATGGTGGAGGATCAGGTCTGTGAGAGAGACTGATGGTGGAGGATCAGGGAGTGAGAGAGACTGATGGTGGGAGATGGGGAGTGAGAGAGACTGATGGTGGAGGATCAGGTCTATGAGAGAGACTGACGGTGGAGGATCAGGGAGTGACAGAGACTGATGGTGGAGGATCAGGGAGTGAGAGAGACTGATGGTGGGGGCTCGGGGTGTCTGAGAGAGACTGATGGTGGGGGATGGGGAGTGAGAGAGACTGATGGTGGGGGCTCGGGGTGTCTCAGATAGACTGATGGTCAAAGGACCAGTGATTTTGTACGTGGACTTCCCACCCTTTTCTGTCTCCCCTGTGGCATTCCCTCTGGAGACAGCCTGGCGGCATGTGCCCACAGCAGCCGCTCCCACCCCCTTCCCCAGGATCCCCGAGCACCTGGGCGCCCTGGGTCACAGCAGCCCTGCTGTCTATGTTTTGGTCCCAAGCCAGGCTCATAGGATGTACTTGGAGAAATGCCCAACAAAGTGACGTAAAATGGGCCCAAAATGGACATGGAGTTAACTTTTCAGTTTCCCGGGCACCCAGTGAGGGACACTCCAGCCATTGCCAGCAACTGGCACAAATTATCTGGATAATAAAGGTCAGGTTGTGTTGTGAGCTGAACCATGTTCCCTCCGAATTCTTAAGTTGAAGTCCTCACCCCAATAGCCCAGAACATGACTGCATTTGGAGGCGGGATCTTTAAGTAGATAATGAAGGTAAAATCAGATCATTAGGATGAGCCCTGATCCAATAGGACTGGAGAAGAGCTGATAAGGACACAGACACTGAGAGACGAGCATGTGAGGAATCAGGGGGAAGACGGGTCTACACGTCCAGGAGAGAGGCCTCAGGAGGACCTGACCTCCTCCCCCGTCAGACCCCGATCCCCCGACCTCGTCCCTCCACTGGACCCCGGTCCCTGGCCTCCTCCCCGCACGGACCCCGGGCCCCCAGCCTCCTCCCCTGCCAGACCCCGGGGCCTCCGGATTGTGTATGAGCTGCAGGGGCACCAGGGCACACACACTGAATACTCAGGGCATCACAACACTGTGGCAAGTTCACCACATGTGAAGTGTGACTGACAGTTCTAGAGAGTCAGCCCTGTTCTGTCCCAGCAGCGCAGGTGCTGCCGCCGGGCCACACTGGGTGGGAAGGCAGTGATCTTTGTCCTTTGGGCGCATCAGGAAGAGCAGTCCAGTCACTGTCCTCACCCCAGCACCGGATCATCCCAACATCATGCACAGCGGAACCAAACGGGCAGGTGAGTCTCCAATGATAATCCTGCCCCCCACCTGAGCCCAAGGGCCCTTCTCACCCCTCGGGGACACAGCATGTCCCCAAAGATGTTCCGGATGCAGGCCACCAGGTACTCATGCAGCTCATCCGTCATGCCCTCGAAGTTCCTGCAGGCCAGGACGACGACCTCCCGGGGGTGGCTCTCCAGCCACTCGGAGATCTCCGTGAGTGTGTCCTGCGCAGGGGGAGGAGCTCAGGCTCACAGTCCCCAGAGATGGCAGGAAGCCCAAGGGCCCCCCCCGCAGCCCCAAGGGCCCCCCATAACCAGAACCCACTGGGCAAACCCAGGTCCTGTGCAAATACTGAAAGCAGTCTCGCGAAACTACAGCCAGGCCGTCAGCCACTGCTCTGGAGGCAGAGGCATGTGCCTGGGTGTGTTTACGTGTGTGTGAGCACGTGTGCACGCTCACTGCAGAGGGCCCCGTGTGTGCAAACGTGTGAGAGCACGTGTGTGCACGCTCACTGCAGACGGCCGTGGGTGTGCAAAGGTGTGTGTGCACACTCGCTGCAAAGGTGTGAGGTCTGGCAGTGCCAGGGAACAGGCAGAGGCCGGCAGGTGGCTTGAGGGGTGAGGCTCCCCGGGAAGCTGTCCCCCGGCCCCACGGGTCCTGGACACACAGTGGGGGCACGGGGCACAGAGCACATGTGGAGCGTGACAGTCACTCTCGTGTTCGGGCTTCAGAGCCACGCGGGTCGCAGCAGGAGGGCCCGGAGGTGAACGCGTCCGTCCCAAAGGCAGGAGGACGAGGGGCCCCAAGTTCGCAAAACCCAGGAGGTCAAGAGCGTAACTGCAGATTGCAGGAGTGGATGAGGGTGAGCATCCTCTCCTGCAGGCCTCCCTGCCCCAGCCCTCCCGCCCTGCACCCCTCCCCCTCCCCCACACCCCCTCCTCGTACCCCTCCCCTCCCCTTCCTCCTGCACCCCTCTCCCTCCCCCTGCCCCAGCCCTCCCACCCTGCACCCCTCCCCCTCCCCTTCCTCCTGCACCCCTCTCCCTCCCCCTGCTCCAGCCCTCCCACCCATCACTCCCTCGCCCCTCACCTCCCTCCTCCTCAC
>CM053579.1:105735275-105754020 GCA_028646485.1 Cryptoprocta ferox | reverse complement strand
CCATTCGTAGCCAAGTGGATGGACCTCGAGGGTGTCATGCTAAGCGAAATAAGTCAGGCGGAGAAGGACAGATACCATATGTTTGCACTCATAGGTCTAACAGGAGAAACCCAACAGAGGACCATGGGGAGGGGAAGGGGAGAAAAGTTACAAACAGAGGGAAGGAAGGCAAACCATAAGAGACTCTAAAATACAGAGAACAAACTGAGGGTGGATCGGGGGTTGGGGGAGGGGGAAAGTGGGTGATGGGCATTGAGGAGGCCAGTTGTTGGGATGAGCACTGGGTGTTGTATGCAAGCAAATTTGACAATAAATTATATTCATAAAAGAAAAAAAAGGAATCTCCAGGAAACACTTTACTGTGGGTGGAAAGGGCGTTGGAGCTGGAAAACCCCGGACCTCACACTGTGACCTTATGTGGGGATGGGGGCTGCAGAGAGGCAATCACGTTAAGTGAGGTCATTAGGTTGGACCATAATTCAACAGCACTGGTGTCCCTATAAAAAGGGGAAATTTGCACGTGCACATACACACACAGGTAGAACAAACGTGTGAAGATCTGACTGGAGTCCCCACAAGCCAAACCACTTCCAGAAGCTGGGACGGACGCTGGAACAAATCCTTCCAAGGGGACCCAAACTTGCAACCCCAAAACAGGCCACCTGGGCATACGGATGAGCTGATGGCAATTGAGAATCGACAAATCCAGGATGAGCTCTCTGCTCTCCTGATCTGCCCAAAAGCAGGGCACACATTTCCCTTGGAGAGGAGGGCATGGACATCCTGCCCTGTCCTGTGCTGGGATGAAGAGGAGAGAGACCCTCATCACCGTAGAGCGGCCTCTGACGACACTGCATGAAGAGACCTCACTAGAATAACCCGTATCTGCCATTAAGTTCCCCATTTATTTCCTAGTCATGTCCCCACAGTCCATCTTTCCTTGAAACCCAAACCCTCCTTCCTTTGTTGAAAGGATGCATAAACCCCTGAGTGTAAGTACTTCTCTGAGTATCAGTTCTCATCTGTGGAGACCTCTCTGCATGTCAGTATTCATACAAATTGTGTTATTCTTTCCTCTTAATTTATTGAGTTTTAGTTTAACTCACAAGCCTCCATGAGAGAACATAACAAGGCAGAAGGAAAGCCTCTGCTCTCCAGTACATCCACAGAGCCTTGAGACGGAGCGAGGCCCTGCCAACAACTTGCCGTGGGACTTCTGCCGCCGGAACTGGGAGATGACAGGTGCATTTCTCATGATTCAGCGGCCTGCCCGTGGTCATTAACCTCGGTGGCCTCAGTGGCCTCGCACTGGCTCCTGTGAGGAACCACCGTCCTCGAAGACTCAGATGAGACTCGTGAAGCCGCTGTTTCCTCGGTGGGCTCAACCCCACGAACCGTGAAATCATGACCTGGGCTGAAATCAAGAGTCAGATGTTTCACCGACGGAGCCCCCCAGGCGTCCCCCTAGTTTCTACTTGTAGACATTAGAGGGGAGGATAAAGTACCACTTACTGTTTCAAGTCCTTCCTCCTGACATGCCAGAGCATTTCACAAAAGCTTTGGTAACCTGTCAGCTGACAGTTTGATCTGCTTCTCTTTCGGTCGGTGGTGTTGAAAGTAAACAATGGCAAACGTTCAAAAGGATGTGTGAACTGCTCATGAGAAGGATCCCCTCATGAGAAGCATCAGGAGGGTCTAGGACACAGGCCAGCGAGCAACTGACAAACTGTGGATTTTGCCAGCCAGTGTTTGACGTAGACGTTCTTACATGTTTTGTCTTAAAAAAAAATAATCTCTACACCCACTGTGGGGTCCAGCTCACAACCCTGAGATCAACAGCTACCAGCCAGGAGCCCCTAGAAATTCCTGTTTGCCCAGAGGACTCAGAGAGCTGGGGTTCGGCCCATCTTATTCTGCCTTTGCTCGTGCGGTTTCTTACTTTAACAAAGGCCGGTACCGCTGGGATCTGCAGATCTACGTGTCTGGGCGATTCTGCTTGTGGAAAATCGGTGTGTCCGCCCCTCCCTCCAGCCCCACCAACCAGCCTGGTCAGGCCCTCTGACAGCCACAGGCCCATTTCAGTTTTCACTGCAAGAAGAATGTATGCTGTTGTGGCAAAAGCGAGCTCATGGCACCAAGAGAGGCGAGCTTCAGGACGGTTCCTGGAAGCCCGCCGGCAAGCTCCGAGTGACACAGAAGATGGCTGGGAGTAACTCTGAACGTGCAGTGACGTGTCATTACCTGAACCCCTGAGTTGTTTCTAACAGCAGCTTAAAGGCACACTTAAAGCCTGCAGTGTGACAGGTGTTGAAATGTGCGCACTCCGAGAAACCGTTGCTGCCATCAAGATTAGGACGTCCGCTGTCCCCGCAGACCAGCCTCCTGCCCCTGCCCCCGGTGGTCTGCGGACAACTGCTCTCTCACACTTGCTACTGCACGTCTCCGAAATGCATATGCACACGTGGTGTGTCTCAAACTTGGCTTTTCAGTGTCAGCGAGAAGTAAATAATGCATATCAACTACAAGTGTTTTCATAGTCAAACTTTAACTCAGCAGAGAAGTGTGCCCTGGGCGTGAGGGCGGGGACAGAGCTAGCACCACACAGAAGACACTGTACTTACGGGAAGCATGCAACACCGTATTCGCAGGAAAAGCACGAACACTTTGTAAGATTCTATGAAGGTCCGCTACACCTGGATTGGTACTTTAGGGAGAGGAAATCTGAGACGCTCTGCTCTAACGAAGCCGGCCTGTCGGCAAGGGGTCACAGTGAGCTCCCGTGCCTCGGACACCACCAGTGGCCCTGTGCGTGTGACCTCTGGCAGCCGTTTCTGCCCTTTCTCCAGGCTTCTTCCTTCCAGCTCGGGAACCACACGAAGATGAGTAGTGTGCGAAGCTGAAGACAATCGCTTGTGTTTAAGGCTGTGGAAGCGACACTTCGGATGTGCTGCCCTGGTGGGCTCCCACCTGGACACAGCGATTCCTGGCGTTGTTGGAGGGCGGACACTGTCCTGGGTCCCGAGTACAGCTGAGCTCATGACGACCTGTGAATGCCACCTGCTCCCACCTGTTTCTTTAACGCTTATTTATTTTTGAGAATGAGAGAGACAGAGAGAGACAGAGAGAGAGAGAGAGAGAGAGTTGTGCATGAAGGAGGGAGGGGAACAGAGAGAGGGGGTTAGGGTTCAGGTCAGGGTCAGGCAGGAAACCTTTTCTAATGGACTGAATTGTGTCCCCCGAAAGTTGGTGTGTTCAAGTCCTCACCCCCAAGACCCCAGGAGGTGACTGAATGTGGACAGAGGTCTTTAAAGAGATAACAGAGTTTAAATAGTCAGGAGGGGGTCCCAATGCAACATGACTTGTGTCCATCGTTCTGAATAATACTAATTCATGATAACCCCACTTTCTGTTTCGTGGAGAAAAGTTTAATATTTCTCTTATTAATTGTAGGGGAAAGGGAACATACAGAAAGGGAGAATATAGAGTACAGAGAAGGGCTAACACACCAAATTGGGTGCTCACAACGTCCGACCTCTCACTGGGGTTCTCCCCCGGTGAACAGCCTGGCTGGGGTCCCGACTGAGGGTCCCGGGCTGAGCGTCCTCCCCTCGGGTGAGGCTTCCCACCCCTTCCCGTCAGGGCAACAAATACGCCACCCTGTGGGATCCACAGTCAGTCACCGAGTCGGCCTAGTGTGGTCCTGAGCAAGCTGGTTTTTCTGTTTCTCTTATCGTGTCTCACAATCTTAGGAACCCGGGCGTTTGCACAGTCCTCGTCCCTCCCTGGTCCATTTGAGGGGGCTCAAGGATGAATGTGAGTCACTTCAATCCCTCTTGGCGTCAGGAACAGAAGGTCCAGTTCTGATCCTGAGGCCAGAGACGGAGCACAAGGCGATGAAGCCCCCACGAGCGTGCAACGTGTGGCTCTGGGCAGAAATGCGTGTCACACAGACAAGTTCTGTGATACCCTTATACGGAGATCAGGACCCAGACACGCGCCCAGGGCTGACCACGTGAGGACACAGGGAGAAGATGGGGTCTGCTTGACCAGGAGAGAGGCCTCAGGAGGAGCCAGCCTCGGCCACGCTTGGATCTCAGACAACCGAGATGATGGACTGAGATGATAAATGTCTGTGCCACTCAGCGTGTGACGGCCGCCCGAGCTGCCTAACACACCCTGCATTTATGGGGTCTTGGGGACTTGATGTCTGCAGGAAGGGGGGGCTGCGTGAGGGGTTTGCTCTGCAAATGAGCTCCCGGGCAGGCCACCTTCAGGAGCACTCGTGGATTGGAGGGTCTGCAAAGGGTTCCCTCCAAACCACTGTCCTCTCCTGTGTCGTGGAGAGAGGACATGGAGCTCCAGTGTGGGGATCTCTGGTCCCAGCCTGTTCCCCCAGGTGTGCATGGAACTGTAGATTTCGGGTCCACACTGAAGTTGGGGGTTCGGCACGTATATCATGGTGGTGCCTTGAGCCGCCAGGCGTCGTGCGGTAGGGCCCTGTGCTGTGTCCTGCTCACCTTCCTGGGGAAGGACCAAGCAAACCATTCTGGACAAGCAATCTAACTCTGATCTACTTATAAACACAAATTATCTCTGAATGGCTTTAAGATGCACTTAATTTTGCTACAGTGTGATTCTAGGAAAGATTGTTCTCATTTTATTCTGACCCTTACTGTGAACATTTTGGAAAATTATATCTTCAGTGATAAAGTGGCTCAGAGTTTTTGAATTGCCAATGATTGCACCAGGATTGCCGTAACCATGGTGATTCAGATTTTATACACATGTGTCTATTTGTCCTTGTTTCAAAGTATCAGTTATAAAGATTGATGCGGCACTGGGATGGCTCAGTTGGTTGAGCGTCTAACTCTTGATTTTGGCTTAGGTCATGATCTCACAGTTCATGGGATGAAGTCCCGAGTTGAGCTCTGCACTGACAGCATGGAGCCTGCCTGGGATTCTCTCTCTCTCTGCCCCTGCCCGGCTCATGTGCGCGCTCTCTCTCTCTCAAATAAGCATTTAAGAAATGTTGAATCAAGGTGAATCTTATCTCTTTTTTTAAATCTAGCCTTAAAAAAATAAATAAATCTAGCCATGTGATTGATCACTTATCACATTTTTAGTGTAGTTGAAGGCAAGCACTGACATATTAAATTACACGTGATTTTATTAAAATGTATTTACCGGGGCGCCTGGGTGGCTCAGTCGGTTAAGTGTCCGACTTCGGCTCAGGTCATGATCTCACAGTCCTTGAGTTTGAGCCCCGCATCTGGCTCTGGGCTGACAGCTCAGAGCCTGGAGCTGCTTCAGATTCTGTGTCTCCCTCTCTCTCTGCCCCTCTTCGCTCACACTCTGTCTCTCTTTGTCTCTCAAAAAGAAATAAATGTTAAAAAATTTAAAAAAAATTTTAAAAATGTATTTACCTTTCATTCTCCTTTATAGTATAATTACAGGTACATAATAGATACATCTTATATGTGAATTACGTATGCAGAGACACTATGTTACCTCTGCATCTGATTTCAGAAAGAGAGGGGAGTGTTACAAAATGTTTGATATAAAGGGGGTGAGAATCTGTTGACAGACCCACCACACCACTTCTCGCCCACTGAGGTGCTGGACAGACAGTAAGCAGGCAAGTAACGCAAATCTTCAGACATTGCTGGTGGGAATGGCAAACGGTACAGGCACGTCGGAAGACAGTCCGGTAGTTCCTCAAGACATGGAACAGGGAGCCGCCGCGTGAACCAGCGAGTCCAGTGTTCCGTACCCGCCCAAGACGAACACACGTCCACACAAAAGCCTGTGCCCACATGTTTACAAGCACCAGGAACGTGGAAACCACCCACACGACCATCAACACATGAATGGACAACAGAATGTGGTCTGTGCACACACTGGGCTATTACTCAGCCACGAACAGGAATGAGGCGTGGACACCTGACACCACGGGGACGGACCTTGAAGATGCGCTCGGTGACAGAAGCCGGATGAGGACGCCTTCCCATGGAGGAAATCACAGGACTCCCTTTGCACAAAATGTCCAGATCAGGAAAATTTGGAGACACAGGGGAGACCCGTGGGTGCCCACGGCTGGGGGAAGGGGATATGGGGAGCCCTGTTTCATGGGCGTGGAGTTTCCTTCTGGGGTGATGGAGATGTTCTAGAATTGCCTCTGGTGACGGTTCTTGCCTGATTTTGTGACTACACTGACAACCACTGCCTTGTATATTGGGTGGATTGTATAGCATGTGAATACATCTCGATGAACCTGTTTGAAAGAGGAGAATGTGGTGGGTGGAGAGCCACCCGGTCTCAGGTGACCGTAGTAATTCTAGCCCCTGTGCCAGAATTTGGTTGGGCTGCCATCTTGGGCAGTCGGTTGTGGAGACATTCTGCTGGGACCCCCACTGGCAGGATTTTCACTGAGAAATTAAGGTTCACAGGAGGTTCAGACTTTGGTATGCTACAATAGGAGGCTGCCAATATAAATTATCACATGAATGTATTATCACATAAATACATATAAATATCAATATATTAATATATTAGCCCACAGGGACATTGGTTTAGAAATATTGTATTGTGTGGAAAAACAAGATTCACAGGAGGAAACACACTGAACAACCATCAGTGTTGTCCACTGTGTGATGTCTGGAGCTGCAGCAGCCACTTAGGGACCATGAGGAGACCAGGCTGAGTTAAAACTCCACTGGCTGCAGAAGGAAGAAGAAAGATGGAAAGACCCCGAGCCTTCAATACTGTTACCAAGAGGCCACACTACTAGCGCAGCCGTCACACCTACCCCATGTCTGTGCAGACAGCCAGGAAAGTCCCATGTTCTGTCGATGGCAGCCCCAAGGTACGCCCCGCGTTGCCTGAAATGATGTGTATGCCTGAGAAAGGAGACCTGGAGGCGAGCCCACAGAAGCGGCCGCAAGTGTTCACTTCGGTGCAGGTACTAGCGGAGCTAACCGGCCCCAGCGCGGCCTCCGGCGTTGCTCTCCAAGCAGACCAGGTCCATGTGGAGCGCATGCTAGTGAGTCATCACACACACACGTGCTGTGAGCAGTCCTGGGACGGGAGGGTCTCAGAAGACCGCCGTGTAAGAGGCCTTGTGACCCACGTCTTAAGAGGTGAGCTGCTGTTTGCTCTCCGGGAGTGCAGGTGTGCGTGCACACGTGCGAAGACGTGTGATGTATCGCTGTGTATGCAGGCGGGGTACTGTCCGCGTGTGTCCGTGTGTGGATGATGTACGTGAGGTGTGCATGAGCATGTGTGTCCGTGTACGTGAGGTGTGCATGAGCATGTGTGTCCGTGTACGTGAGGTGTGCATGAGCATGTGTGTCCGTGTACATGTGGTGTGCATGAGCATGTATGTACGTGTAGTGAGGTGTGCATGAGCATGTGTGTCCGTGTGGATTTCCGAGCACGCACCATGCACACGTGTGGATGTGTGTGCTGTGTGCCCGTGTGTTCCTCTGTCGGTGTATGTGCGTGTCTGGCCCGTCCCGGCTCTGCGTGTACGTGTGCGCTGCTGTGGACACACGCGTCGGGAAAGGGCAGCGTGTGCAAAACCACTCACGCCGCCAGGAAGAGCCAGACACACTTCCCGCTCCCCTTCTGGCCTCTCCTCGGCCACGCCTGGAACCCGCCTCCCTGCTCGGTCCCCGCCCCCGGGGCCCTGACCCCGGCTCACTGGCCCTGCCCCACTCACCCCACGGGTCCCGGCCCCAGGTCAGGCCCCGCCCAGCTCCTGACCCCGCCCCCAGCTCACCTACCCGATCCAGGCCCAGCCTCACCCCGCCCCCAGCTCCCCAGCCCTGCCCCCCCCACCCCCCCACCCCCGCCCCCAGGTCAGGCCCCGCCCGGGCCTCCAGGTGTGGTCATTGTTCCCCCGGAAACTAACCCCGCAGGGAGCGGCTCCTCTTCCTGACCCGGGAGGGGCTCTGTGCTTACACTGTTTGCACAAACCCGGTGGTTCGTGCAGTGCCGGGAATACGGACGAGCAGCCTGTCCGCGTGACCGTCCCCCAGCCCCGCTGGGGGTCTCTGAGGGGCTTCCCTGGGGGCCGCGCCCCGAGTTCTCCCCCTTCCTTGCGGGGAGAGGAGCAGGCCCGCGAGACGCTCCGGGAGGGAGCATGAGGCGCGGGACCCGGATTCCTCCGACACCCCCTCCCCACGTGGGATGCGGCCCCGCGTCCGCGGTGCGCACTGACACACACCTGCGACCCTCTGCCGACTCCTGGGGCCCTCCCCGCACGTCCCCGCCCGTGGAGGTGGCCTTGGGGACCCGGCGCACCTCCCCTCACTGTCTGCTACATGGCCGGACCAACTCCCCTTGCCCTTTGGGGAGAGTTTCCAGTGTTTTGAAGGCTGAGCGCCTGTCTCCATGACCCCACTCCCTGCTAAGAACAGGCAGACCTACCAGAACTGGTTTGTCCCCAGGCCTGGAACCTTCTCCCTCCTGATGTCCTCAGGAAAGAACGCTGAGTTTCCACAGCAAAGGTGTCTGCAGTCAGCTACTGTGTCCCCACGCGGTCACATCCCTTGTGCCCCCACAGGGACTGCCCTTCCCCTGGGCCCCAGGCCCCACTGGACTTGGGCCTGGGTGGTGAGCCAGAGCCACCCTGGAGGACAGACACCAGGCCACAGTGTCTGCACCCCCAGCCTGGAGGCACCCTCAGCAAACAGGAGCTCTTCCGGAAGGGCAGTCGTCTTCAGGAACGTGTCCTTGACAGCTGCCACGTGCCAGTCCACTTAACGTCCCCAAGGGGTGGCCGAGGCCTCATAGAGGACACTGGCCCACGGTGCTGCTAGCTGGGGCCCGAGAGCTGCCATGGGGAGGAAAGACGGGCGTTTGCAAGCAGCACATCGGCCACACCGGGTCCCCTGGCCCGTGTTCCTGGCATTGGTGTGCCGACACATGCTCCTGGTCATCTCTTCCCACACGGGACTCTCCCCAACCTCTGCTTCGCCCTGGCCACAGTCCCAGTCTTGCGGGACATGGTGAGCTGTGAAGGAGGTGGGCCCCGGTGGAGGCTGGGCTGGTCCTTGAGGCTTGGAGGGGCCCGGACACAGTGCTCCCTGGGGGCCGGGCAGGGAGAGCGAAATCTGCCAGTGCTCAGTGTAGTCTCCCCCAGTCCGAGGCCCAGCACCCACACTGCAGCGGGAAATCGTGGTCTGCAGACCCTGCGGTTCGGTGCACAGGAGCCTGGCTCCTGAAAACTTCGCTCAGGACTCTGTGCTCAGCCAGGACAGTCGCCAGTGCCTGCAGTGCTCGCCCCACGCACAGGCTGGGGAGGCTAATTAATAGCTGCACGGCACACGGAGGAGCCTTGATGCACCTGGGGGCTGCCTGGCCTGGTCCTCGGCCCCTCCGCACCCCTCCCCACCTCAGACCGGCCCTCTCCCTTGTGCAAAACCTCCTAGGACTCACTTTGCAAAAAACCTTCCCTTGGGGCCCCTGGTGGCTCTGTTGGTTACTTTGGCTGAGGTCATGATCTCGCGGTTCATGGGTTCAAGCCCAGCGTCAGGCTGTCTGCTGTCAGCAAAGGGCCTGCGTTGGATCTTCTGTCCCCTCTCTGCCATTCCCCAGCTTGACCACTCTCTTTCTTTCTCAAAATAAATACACTTAAAAAAAAGAGAGAGGAAAAAGCTCCCCTCAATGGGGTCTGACCCCATACACCTGTTCCTGGCTGGGGCAGCAAGGCCCATTTTCTTCACCTTCACGGGCCTGCCCGGGCAGCCTGACCCGGCCAAGTCAGCCTTCCTGGGATGGGGCCCAGCTGTCCCTGTGGCCGAGGATTCGTATAAATATCCTGTTGAAAGCAAGCTCACCTGTAGGCACAGCCGTTCTTGTCAGCGGCTTGAGGACTGGGCTGGTGGGAGAGAACCAGGGGTCACGGCCTGATAGGTCGCCTGGTCCGAGCGGTCTTTGCTGGGACCTTCCATCAAATTGCTGGTTTGCAGCCTGCGACGGAACAGAATATGTGGCCTGACCCGGTGTGTGAAGTTCACGCCAGGTAGAGGTGAGGAAGCAGGAAAATACGGTGCTGGGGTGAGTAAGGGAGGGGCCGACTCAGGTAAATCGAAGGCGCCAACTTAGGCTTGTTTGCTTGTCTTTACTGGTTTGGTTTTGTGTGACGTTTTGGTTACGTGTGTCCCCACATGGAAGGTGCCTGCACATAGGCTGTGTGCTATGATGATGAGGGGTGGGTGCGCCGGCTGGGGCACCCGGACACAGCACTGGGCGCCGCTGACAGTCAGATGGCCCCGCAGCTGTCCAGGGAGGACACCTCACTGGCCTCGCAGGAGGAAGCCCCTCCCTCACTCCGTGTGTCCCCCTCTGATCACCTTCGGACGTCTGCGGATAGCACGGCAGATGTCCCCACGGGGTTTCATCACTGTGACTGCTGGGCTCTTGAGGACCATGGAGAGTGGTGACACGGAAGGTCTTCAGCCAGGAGACTGTCCAGGAGGCTTCCGGCCCCAGCGTCCTGGGTGCAAGAACTTGGGGGGGGCAGTAGGCAGCCTGCACCCTTAGGGGCGGGCTCCAGACTCCACCCTCCCATGGTCTGGTGTCCAGCCACTGCTCTGGGACTCCTGGTGGCCCCTGCTGACTCCGAGGGTTCCATAGTCCATCTGCCTTTCAGGGGAACCCTGCCCCCAGGAGCCGACAGGACAGGGTCTGTGTGCGTGCTCTGCAGCTGGCCGCTGTGTACAACAGGAAGGTACCCTCGCTTAGCTCTGGGGTCACGAGTCTGAGATCCAGGCAGGGCAGGGCTGTTCTCCCTCTGGCGGCTCCAGAGGTTGGGGTGGGGTCCTTCCTCTTCCCCAGCTTCTGGTGGTAGGTGAGAGTCCTTGGCTTATAGACCCCTCACCCCAGTCTCTGGCTGTGTCATATCATGGGCTTCTTCCCTGCGTTCTCTGTTCTCCCCTTTCCCCTTCTTACCAAGCACAACTGTCACTGCATTAGGGCCCACCCTACTCCTGTGGGACTTCAACTCGCCCACATCTGCAAGGACCCTCATCCAAATGAGGACATGTTCACAGGGACTGGGGTTAGGACACGAGCATACCTCTTGGGGGAACACAACTCCAGACAGGACCCGTGAAGTCCTGGGCATGCGTTAGCAAAGGCGTGGTGCGGAATTTCGTTCTGAGAGTCGCTGTGAGGATGCCTGGTCTCTGACTACATTGTTCCTTCTTCCTGCGACCACCTGGGAAGCTCTCCCAGTGACAGTTCACAGTCACTCCTGAAGCCAGCTGACTTCCCACGAGGTCACTTCACAGCCTCAGCGAAACACTCCTTGACTTGAGATTGTGAGCTGTGGAATCTCAGCCTGACTTGCCTTTCCTCTTTTGGGAGGCTGGCCGTGGGCTGACGCATCGAGTAGGTTCAAGGTGTCCCATTCGGCCGCAATCTGAGGGACGGCCACGTTTTTAATGTTCTAGGAGTAGCGTGCGTGTGGGAACGACGAAGGGGGAGGGAAGGTGTCTCAGGCCAAAAGCCATAGAAACTCTAGAGCCAAGAGTGGCCTCTCTAGGAGTTGAACAGTATCCAGGTCCTTCCCCATCAAGATCTGTACGCTATTCCTTTTTCTTCCACCAGGAACCCTGTACTTTGAAGTATTGTGACTACCCAAGCGAATTTATTAAAGTTTTTCATTGAAGTTTCCATATTTATTAATGAAGGACAATGCTATCCTGTCTTAAAAAAACTTTTTAAAAATGTTTATTTTTGAGAGAGAGAAGGGGGAGGGGAGAGGGAGATGGAGACACAGAATCTGAAGCAGGCTCTGGGCCCTGAGCTGTTAGCAGAGAACCGAAAGTGGGGCTCAAAGCCCTGAACTGCAAGATGATGACCTGAGCCGAAGTCAGATGCTTAACTGACTGCACCACCCAGGTGCCCTGAAAACATTATTTTTAATTGTAGTAAAGAACACAGAATATAAAACTTACCCTCTTCACAATTTTTAAGCCTACCGTTCAGTAGGAGCTGTATTCCATTTTGCGTAACCGATCTCTAGGATTTTTTCATCTGCAGAACTGAATCTCTGTGCCTGTCCAACAACTCTCCACCCCTCCCCACAGCCTCTGGCATCCACCCTTCTTCTTTCCTTCCTGCGAATTCCATGTAGGCGGAGTCACACAGTGTTTGTCCTTTTGTGACTCTCTTCATTCACTCATAATGTCCTCAAGGGTCATGCATGTTGTAACACGACAGGGTTTCTTTCTTTCCTGAGACTGAATCGTACTTTGTTGCATGTATATGCCCCATCTTCTTTACCCATTTGTCCAGGGACATCTGGGCTGTTTCCCCCTTTTGGCTATTGTGAATGACGTTGCCATGAGCACAGGCATTCAAATCTCTCTTTGAGATGCTGCTTTCAATCTTCTGGCTGTGTGCCCAGAAGTGAGATTGCAGGATCAAACAGTAGTTCTGGTTTTAGTTTATCAAGGAAACTGCGTACTGTTTTCCGTGGTGGCGGCACCGTTTCACATACCTACCCACGGTGCGTGAGGGCTCCAGTTTCTCCACGTCCTCGCCAATGCTTCTTTCCTGTTTTGATGGCAGCCTTCCTAATGGGTGTGACGTGGCATCTGATTGGGCTTCCACTGCGTGTCTCTTTAACGACTAGTGATGCCGAGCATTTTGTCATGTCCGTTGCCATCTGTACGTCTTCTTGGAGAAATGTCTGTTCAGGTCTGCCTACTAACTAGGTTACTTGTTTTTATTGTAGGAGTTCTTTGTATATTCTGAATATCAACCCCTTACTGGAGATAGGATTTGGAATTCGTTTTTACTCTAGGTCTCCTTTTCAGTCTGTGGGTTCCTCTGTGCAGAAGCCTTTAAGCTGGTAGTCCCATTTGTGTAGTTGTGCTTTTGTTGCCTGTGCTTATGTGGCCTTTTAATAACCTGAGATGCAGAGCAGGTGTTCCCACACCAAGTCCATCAAATTCTTCCCAGAGCAAAGGCACAGACATATTAGTGAGCAAAGAATGTCTCCGTAGCAAGCATAAACATAAGGCTTATGTTGAGAATCTGTAATGTTTGTTTGGACACAATGACAGAATTTCCAAAAGGCAACAATATGGTACAAAGAATTTCTGTTTAATGTGCATTCACAATGCCCAAATGTTAGCGTTTTACATTAGCCGTATCCAGGATCCAAGCAAACAGAAGGAGAGAGCACATTTTCTGTGGGAATTAGTTTCCTATGGTTGCAGTCACAACTAAGTCAACTGGTTGGCTTACAACTACAGAAATCTATCCTCATCCAGTTCGGAGACCAGAAGTCTTGAGACCCAAGCGGGGCAGGGCCGAGCTCTGGCCAGAGGCTCTGGGGGGAGGGATCTTCCTGCCTCTTCCAGCTTCTGGGGGCTCCTGGGCTTGCAGCTCCATCCCCTCCATCTCTGCCTCTGTTTTCACATGGCTTCTCTGGAGTATGTCCCCTCCTCTGTGTCTGTGTGTCCTCTGTCTCTTCTAAGGACACCTGTCACTGGATTTAGAGCCCCCCGACCCAGGATAGCATCAGCTCAAAATCATTGATTTGTTATGTCGGCCAAGGACCCTTTCCCAAACAAGGTACTGTTCTCATGTTCTGGGAGAAACATCTTCTGGAGGCCAGCATTCAGCCCACTGTCTGTGTATAAGAGAACTCTTTCCTCCTAGATGGTCAGGTCTTCTGTGGACTGGTGTGGGGCTGTGGGTATAGGGACGCCTAACAGCTACACCATCCTTCCCATGGCTGCCAAGTGCAGATTTAGTCACCTTGTCAAGCTGGTTCTTATGGAATTTTATGATTAGCACCCTTGTGTAACCAGTGATTGCAGGCTTGGAGTAATTGATGGCTGGCACATAATGACAGCACTGTCACTTTAGGCTCTGCAAGACTGAAACAGGAATGCTGTTAATGGTGAAGGCCTGGGCAATTCAGAAAGTGGGTTGCCAAGGGAACCGAGCAGGTTTGTCAGGGTTGTCAAGGAAACTTGTCCTCCCGGGGGAAGGCAGAGGTGGGCGGGACCTGAACTGAGGGATTAACCTTTCAAAGGGGCCCCTGCTTTCAAGGCCCTCTTACCTGAGCGATGCTCTTCAAGCCTGGGCTAAGTGCCTTACACTGAGCCTCATTTTTTTTGCCGCAGTGGTGGAGGGGTTTGCAAAGCATCTTTGTGTTTGGGCCAGCAGTCTGTTAGCACAACAGAGCATCCCAGCACATCACAGATGAAAGATTCAGGCCATGTCTTCGTCGTGTGAATCTAGGGCCAGTCAGGGTCTGTCCATCTGGCTTCTCCTTCCTCCTTCTGGATGGAGGGTTCCCACCAGCAGTGGGTGGGCCGGCTTGGGCGACCGCGCAGAGGCGGGCCCCTTGTCCTAAGACCCTCATCGATCCCACCACATCCCCTTGGGAACACCTGGAGACGTGGCGTCCACAGTGCAAGGTGGGGATAGGCTGGGCAACGCAGTGCAGACATGAGCAGGGAAAAGGGAGGAAAACGGGTCCTGGCATAGTGCGGTCCCCAGTGCTCATGCACAGTCTCTGGGTCCCTGTACTGTGTGAATTACACGTTACTCTGCGCTCTCTGACGTTTCCTTGTTGGAAGTCCTGTAGGCGGTGGCTCACATAGCTTGTTAAGCTATGGATGCAGTCCCAGCAAAGTTCTGGGGTTCGGTCTGGAGGTGCCGATGTAGGTACAGAAAACCAGCAAGAATGAAACCACCTCGTGGAATGTGGATACGGTGCATTAAACCCGAAGGTGGTTGTGTCATGCCTGAAATCTCTTCTATTGCTTTTTTAAAGAAACATACCCACCTAGTATAAGCTTCTGTGTGTTACCAAACAATTCAACTAACACAATTACTGCGGGGCCCTTGCTGGGCTTTGCAGATGCTGAAGCAGCGTGTAACGTGGTACACACCCCTCGTGATCGTTCCCCAAAAGAGCACAGTCACCCCTCAGTGCGTATTTAGGGTACTTGTAACATTGCTGCTTTGAAATGTTCCCTCAGGTGAACATATTAAAAAAATTTTAATTTATTTTGAGAGAGGGAGGATGACAGGTAGGGGAGGGGCAGGGACAGAGGGTCCCAAGGGCTCCGTGCACTGTCAGCACAGAGCCCGATGCAGGGCTCGGGTCCAGGGACCATGAGACCAGGGCCTGAGCCAAAATCAAGAGTTGGACGCTTATCTGACTGAGCGCCCCAGAAGCCCCTCAGTCATGACGATGTTAAGTGCTGGGAGCGAACCTGCTGATGTATTTGCTGCTCTGGTGACTCTCGCCTCTGCCTCCCCAGAATGCTGTGACTGCAGCAGCCATGTTCACATCCAGACGATGTCATTGAAATACTAACAAGAAGGGGCGCCTGGGTGGCTCAGTCGGTTGTCTCCGACGTCGGCTCAGGTCATGATCTCACGCTTTGTGCGGTCGATTGCTGCATCTGTGCCGACAGCTCAGAGCCTGGAGCCTGGAGCCTGCTTCAGATTCTGTGCTCCCTCTGTCTCTGCCCCTCCCCCACTCACGCTCTGTTTCTGTCTCAATAATAAAAAAAAAAACATAAAAAAATTAAAAAAAAGAAATTAAAAAAATACTAACAAGCAAATCCACTGTAATCACAGATGCCTGGGAGGGAACGCCAATCCTGCGTCTGACATGAGCCAGCAAACTTACCGTTCCCGAGTGCCCGTGACTGCTGGTGACCAGGGGACGTGCCTCCCACTGTGGTCCGAGTGACGTTAAATGCCCTCAGTGCCACCTAGAGATACTATGGTCTCACCTTTGTGTTCTCCAGGCAGCCTTGGGGCCACAATGTGTGATGACCCCTTTACAAATAGCACTTTGTACAGACTGCTCATCAGGTCCAAAAGATGCAGCAAAGTTGGCCTCTGCCTTCACTCTTTCTGGAGAGGTCGGTGAGGCCAAAAGATGCTGACAACCCCCAGGTGCCACTTCAGGGCCTGGTCCCCAAAGGGAGTCAGGGGCCAGGCACCCTGAGAGTGGTCAGAGGGGATGGTGGCCACTCAGGGCAGGGCACTCACTTGTACCACATCCAGGATGTGTCTGGAGGTACCTGGCAGTTCCAGGGCAGGAATCAGCTCCTGATGACTGGGAGGCTGGAAAGGGAGTTTGAGATGAATGAATGTACATGATAATTCAGAGCACTAGGAGGAATGGCAGACTGGCCTGAACCCCAAGGGAATGGTGCGGTGCTGGCCGGGCAGCCTGGCCCAAGAAGGCAGAGAGGTCCGTGCCACTTGTGCACGAGGTTTCCTGATTCTCACTCTTGGCCCGTCTGGCAGGCAGCCCAGCACCTCGTCCCGGTGGGCTGCTGCCCCTGGGACAACAAGAGTGTCCCTGCTTGAAGGCTGAAGCCATTCTGCTGCACGAACAGATGGTGCAGGGAGTCTGAGTCAGCGTGCAGACGTGCTTGGGAGTCTGGCTTTGCCACTTACCACTTCACCTCCTGGGGCCTTGGCCGCCACACCATGAAGAAACTGCGTGTAAGGATGTCCCACTCCAAGGACTGCTGTGACGCTATGTGACTGTTGACACACAGGACCTGCTACGCAGAAGGTACTCACAGCAATGAGCAGATGTGGCATCCAGATCATGAGGGTCTGGAGCCGGGTCCCTGCGTCCCTCAAAGATCCTGTCCCTGGGGCCCCTGTGACTTGTGTACGACGGGAGTAGGTGGCAGGTCCTGTCAGGTCTGAGACCTGGTTTTCTCAGGGCATGCCCATGCTGCCGTAGCAGATACCCCAGGCTGGGACGTGTAGACAACAGGTACTCATTTCTCTGGGTTTCGGAGGCTGGGAGTCTGAGATCCTGGCGAGGCCAAGCTGGTTCCTCCTGAGGCCTCTCTTCTGGGTGTGTTGATACCATCTTCATCCTGTGTCCTCATGCGGTTGTCCCTCTGTACACGTCTGTCTCCTCATCTTCTAGGACCCCAGTCCTATGGAATCAGTGTCCATCCTAATGACCTCATTTTGATTTAATTACCTCTTTCAAGACCCTGTGTCCAAATACCTCCACATTCTGAGGTGCTGGGGGGTAGGACTTGAGCATATGGATTTTGAGGGACATCATTTAGCCTGTAACATCCTGCCTAGGAAGTAACATGCGCTTTGGTCCCTCTCTCCATCAAGTTCCACGTGTGTGACGCAGTGGCCGAGGGAAACAGCACAGAGGCAGTGTTTTTATCCCAGGTGGGGAACCTGACTTTGAACTCTTTGACTCTGGGGTGAACAGTTCCAGGTGTCACCCCTGGGATGCCCATGTGACCAGCCACACAGGGAAGTGCTCCCTGTTGGGACCTGGGAGCCAAAAGCCTCAGTGAGCATGTCTCGGTCTCTCAGAGCAGGCACCTCTCCCAAAAGACACTCCAGCAAGTTCACAGAGAAACCTTTGGGCAGAACTGAAAGTGGACAAGTGTCATGGTGTTATTTGTATTTCAGAAAGATCCCCATGGGGGCAGATGCGGGATGCACCATGCTTCAGGGAGTGTCGTCTGGGCCTGATGCAGGAATCAGGCCCAAGACAGGTTTGGGGGCAGGGCTGTGCTGCATGTGGGGATTAGTGTTGGGACTGGAGGGAGGCTTTGGCTGTAGAGATGCAGATGTTACTGGGGCACAAGGAAAGTGGGGAGACCAGGATGGTCCCGTGTATTTGGGCTCAACAACCAGGGTACAGAGAGCAACAGAGATCAGTCCTTGGAGCTGGCTGTTTGTCTGAACTCGAGATCGTGATTCTTGGTGGGATAGATGCATGTGTGTGGGGAAAGGAGAAAGGTCCTGTTGGAGGCGCCAGGGAGATGAGGTTCTGGTCGGGGTAGGTGAGTTAGCAGCCCACCGGGGGCGGCTGGCTGTGGGCCTCGCGGAAGCAGCTGTGAGTCACAGATAGGAACAGCTGTCCGTTGCTGCAGCTTTATAATCCAGCCAGAAAGCCCAGGTTCCCGAGCGCCCCCCTGTTGTCTGGTCGGGGTGGGCGAGCAGTCTATTGTCAAGGCGTTTGCCACCAGGGACTGATTAGCGGCAGCGGGAGCTCGGGCTCCATGGTTACGGCTTCGGACCCGTGACTGCTTCCGCGGAGGAAGGCGCTCTGCTCGCTGCGGCGAACGGGGGGGGCGGGGCTCAGGGGGCCCCAGCCGTGTCCACCCTCCGCCAGGCCAGCTCTGTGCGTACGTACGGCCTGCTTCCGAGCCCCCCAGAGTAACCGCTTTCACAGGTGCAGCGAGGCCTCTGGCAAGGGCTGGGGAGAATCCCAGACTGCAGATACAGGACTGCCGGGAGTCAGTGTCCCACCCTTCCTCCCTCTGCGAGGACACCTGCGGGACAGACGAGTCAGGGCTGTTTTCGGGGTGCTGCGTGGAGGTCGTTAGGGAAAGCACTTAGGAAAAGCCCTCTTTCCAGAAAGATGGCAGAAGGGAGACCGCTGGGTGTGTGATGTGAGAGAGATGTGGGCGCCACCCACACACAAAGGCTGGGCTTTCAAGCACAGGCTCCCCCTCCCCAGTGCGCGTGCAGGAGCTGGGAGCCCCGAGCCGGAGCAGGTCTGTCCGGGGCGGCGGCAGCACTGCCCCGTACCGGGTCGCCCCCATCACGTCTGCTCTATGTGCGGCCCCTCCCGCCT
This sequence comes from Cryptoprocta ferox, assembly GCA_028646485.1. NCBI lineage: Eukaryota > Metazoa > Chordata > Mammalia > Carnivora > Eupleridae > Cryptoprocta > Cryptoprocta ferox. Next base: position 105,735,392 of record CM053579.1, on the reverse strand, counting down.
GCGTGCACACTGGCTTCCCGTTGCCGGGCGCTCCGCAGTCTTCCATCAGCATCGGCATCAGTCGTTCCCCTTCGTCCGAGCCCGTAACTCTACGTCACTTCCTGTCCTGTTGTCGGG